>JASSUY010047955.1:0-10518 GCA_032466535.1 Forpus xanthops
GCCAAAAATCCAAAACACAGTGCTCACCAGCTACTGCTTAAAGAAAAAATAACTGCTGCTGCTGAACCCATGACAGCTCTTGAAGACTGTCAGAAATAGAAAGTTACTTGCTATCTCTAAAAACTCATCCATTCTAAAAATATTAATGTAAGGATTCACATTTGCCTCACACTTGTTTTGCTTTTTGTATTCTTCTTGAAGGAAAAACAAATAAACAAAACCACACAAAAAAAAAAAAATAAAAGCCCAATTCAACAAAAAACAAGCCTGAACTTATTAACTGGGTTTTGTTTTCTTGTCTTTCCATGTTTCAGTATCCAGTGAAACATACAAAAAATTACTAACAAAGTGCTGGATCTGAATTCAGTCCAATGCAAACACTTCTATAAAACACCAGATAAAATAAGGACAAGAATTCATCTGTCCCAGGACCCTTCCTTCAACAGACATGAGTATGGGGAGCTGGCATGCCTGGAGTGATCCTTTCTTCTGGCATTCCTGCACAGCAGTAGGAGTCTGAGTGACTTCCTGAGATGAGGGCTCCACACTTCTATGTTCAATAGAGAAGATGGGTCTGCCCTCAGTCCTTTTAAGAATCTAATTACACCTTTGGCTTCTTCAGCATCTTGTGGCAATGAGTTCCACAATTTAATTACAGGCATGCTATGACAAAGTACTTTATTTATTTCAAGACTGCTGCATGAAACTTGCGTTGAGTGCTCTCCAGCTTTTGCACTGTGAGAAATGGGGAACAATTTACCATACATCTGTGATAAAGGGCAAATTATCACCCTTCAAACAACTTGAGCTAGCTGGTTTCTCATCACGATCCTTTAGAACAGAATACACTGAATAAATAAATAAGGATATGGAAACCGTATTCGTGTGAAAATTACAGTATCCTGAAAGGGAGGAGAGAGAAATTGTAGCACTTATTTGTTCACAGTCTGGGGTGCCTTTTTTTTTTTTTTGTTTATATTAATTAAGGAAACCTTGCTTTTAATCATTTGCACAAGCAGATTTTAAATTAGCCGTGGGAATGTTCTAAGATATATGCATTTTTAAATGGTATTCTGTTAATGTAAGGGTAGAATGATTCTTGAAAATACAAAGTTCGTATACATGACTACAAATTCCTTTTGCAATCTGTGTACTGCCTTATTCATTCCCTGATATTTAAGGGCACTTACTGATGAATGTGTTATTACAGTGAGTGACATGCCATATGGCAAGCAGGATCAGCTGCAGCTTTGCACACAGTTGTCATTTTTCCCCTTGTGCTACAATTTTACATGACGCAATATTTTTCTGTCTTTGTTCAAAATTCTAGCATCTAATCTTGCCATATTATAAAATGCCATTTTAGGGAGTTCCAATGGAATCTACTCACCATAAGTCTACATTTGTTTCACAGATGTCTATCACATTGTCATCCCACAAGTGCGCACAAGCTTTATAATTTTCCTGTGCTTCAGCATCTAATGTAAGAAAAATGTATTATGTAACAAGAGGAAATGGCAGCCAAAAAGTAAATGCTGATAAACATCACTTTACAATAAAACATGCACATACAAATGCAAGTAATGTTATAGGATGATAATATTTGTACTCTCAGTAAAATGTGATGTGCAAATGAGAATGTAAGGATCAGGTAGTAAAAAGTAAAGGCCCTCTCTAGGGTGAAAGTAAAAAAAATATAAATATGTGGGAGGGTACTTAATATGGGGGAAATTTTAGTTTCCTGTGTTTTGGCTCAATTGTCATCAATGAAAAATTTCTAAAGCTGAATTTATCTGAAGGCTATATTCTGTCTTAAGTGGAGAACAGCTAGTTTAAATGTAGTCCCAGCCCTCAGTTCTCATAGAGGGTTAAAGAATGAGCAATTTGGAATTTATAGACAAAAAAAAAAAAACCAAAACAAAACTAAATACTGACATGAGTTGATTGTAAATACACATTTAAGGACAAAAAGGAGGTTTATATGACTATTCCTGCAAAGCTCATACAGCTATGAAGTTCTCCCTTATGTTCTCTTTGTCTCACCTTTCCTCTTTCTTCTTTCCTCTTTGCTTTTTTCACTTCAACATGCCATGCTTTTTTTTCTATCTGCAAGTCATCAGCAATGTTGTGATCTAAGATTCCATTTCAAGGTCAAACTCAACTGCATAGCTACGTGAATAATTGATTTGATTCCGCTAGGCTTCTAACATACATAGACACAATGGGAAGAAAAAAATAACAAAAGAAAAATTTGTCCAGCATTAAATGTCCTGGGTAAAAAAAAAAAATAAAAAAAATTAAAAAAAAATCAAATCTCAATTTACACCAATCAGGAAATCTTTAAAAGACAACTATTAATAAAACTTTCATTAACAATTTATTAAAAAAAGAAAAAAAGAAAAAAAATAAAACTAAAACACTTTTTTGAATTACAGTAGTATTGTTAATAAAATTATATTCAGTGTCCAATAGTAAATATGGCTTTACAACCAATGTTATTTTTTTGCTTTAATAAGACATTTTCAGATTTGACAATTTTAAAATTAAAGACTGGGTAAAAAAGAATAAACATTTAATTAATTTGTTCATAATTTTGGAGTGCATGTCAATGTAGTTCAATACATATAATCCTATATTCTGAGATCATACAGATTTTGGAACCAGTATATAAACACAATAAAATTGTGACTTGTTAATTTTTAAATTAATTGAGATTAGATATGGCCTAATACTTTTGGTAAATTCTTCTCTGATCAGTCATGCTGAAATTGTAACAAGAAAGCACGGTTTTATTGCTGCCAAAATAATAGCAAAAAAATAATACTGCTTTATAACTGCAGTTCAAGATACTATTTTGTTTGAGGCTTTTACTACTTACTTTTCTTCCTTGTTTCTATCAGGATGGGAAGACAAGGTAGCCTGGTACTAAAAAGCACTGCAATAGGAAAATTGAAAAAAATCTTTTCCCTCATTAATATATGTATTTCACATCTTACTTAATTTACTTTAAGCACTCATTTACCAGATATTTTCTGACTGTACTTTGTTATTAACTAGCAAGCAGTAGTGTAATCTGTGCTTAAAATACATAACTTTTCTTTGCAAACAACAAAAAAGGTTATTTATTTGCAATAGAAAGGGTTTTTTAATTAAATACATACAATAAACATCATGTTGTCAAACAAACACCTAAGGCCTAATTCTTTTTGCATTTGGAAATCTGAAAGTCTGTTAAAGAAAAAT
This sequence comes from Forpus xanthops, assembly GCA_032466535.1. NCBI lineage: Eukaryota > Metazoa > Chordata > Aves > Psittaciformes > Psittacidae > Forpus > Forpus xanthops. Next base: position 3,244 of record JASSUY010047955.1, read on the forward strand.
ATTTAAAGAGAAAATAATTTTTAGTAAGAATTCTGTTAATTTTGTACAGCTATTGTCATTTCCTTCTTTTACATGAATTCCTATTAATTTGTTATAGAAGGATTTGTATTTAAATAACAACAGTTATCAAGATTTATGGCCTAAGATATAAGAACAAATACAGTAGAAAAGTCTATTGCAATTGAATGAGGTTGTGTAAAAACTGTATCTTCATCTTAAAGGTTTTAATTGAGGTGAGTTTACTTCTTATTTATAAAGGAAACAGAAAATATTTGTCTTTAGAAACACCACTCTCATATTGGTAATGCCAGCTGCAGATACTGTCCCAGCTCAGACAGAACAGGTAATTCTTTTTAGTCACTCTCATTCTGCGATTCAGTGAAACCTAGAGAAGCTGGGAAACAAGAAAAAGAAAGCTACAGAACAAAAAAAGGATTTTTGATTCTAAAGAAAACAAAGTCATAGAAAGTGATAACAGCAGGCTACTGAAAAAAACAAATATACAATGATCATAGAATCATAGAATGTTTAGGGTTGGAAAGGACCTTAACATCATCTAGTTCCAACCCCCCTGTCATAGACAGGGACACCTCACCCTAGATCATGTCTCCCAATGCTCAGAAAACTTAAAAAAAATCATATCTTTCTTTTGTTACAATGTTTTCAAAGTGATTTTTTTTTTCTTTTTCTAGATGGCGATTAATAAACAGATCTCATAATGTTGCAATCTGTATTGAAAATAAATTATATCCAAAAATATATTTTTTCTAAGAATTTTCTATTAGTGACCAATTTCTTAAATCTATATTTGCTTTTCATCCAGCTTTTAAGACATAAGCAACTAGCTCACTTGTAGGTTTCTGCTTAATACAGATGTGAATATAAATTAAAAGAAAGATAACCATTTACTTTTTTTTCTTAGCCTATGTGGCTCAGATGACTAGCTTTCCATTACAATAAATTCAGATGATGTATTATTTGCATGGATAATAACTGCAATAAAAGCTTGACTGTGTTAGGTAATATACAGAATTTGATCCGCAACATGTCATCTACAAATACGGTTATTTAAGAGCAATTATTCATGAAAAATTACACTCCTCACTATATCAGAAAATTTAGTGATTTAGAATGGAAAATTTAATTAACTTCCAACCCCAATTATGACAGACATGGAAAACAGTAATACTTAAACACAGACATAAATGTTGCCAATACTAAAAATGTAGAGTTGTCTTTTCTGATGAGCAGGGGGAAGAGTAAAGTGAATCAGGTGAAAGGGTAAAGGCAGAATATAAATCAATAAACATGAAGAGCTGATACAAAACAGAATGGAAAAGACAAAAAATAATTTAGACAATATAGTGGTGAATGTGGGAAAGACTTCATTATATAAAAATTATTACTGATCATTAAGAAAACTAGCTAAATAGTCCAACACTTAGCTGCAATGTATGACAGTCATATTGAATCATCTATGGAGTCATACAGTTTTCTTTAGCAAATCATGTGGGGATAAGTTCTTGTGCAGTGGAACCAGGCAAAGGAAAGGAAAAGCTTCTGCTCATATTTTTCAACTGCAGATGTTCATCAGCAACTTTTGATGCTTTTAAAGGAAAAAGTACTAAAAGGTACAAGAAGAAAATCAAGTATTAACCACTGATGTGAGAAGAAAAAGAAAAACACTCAAAGAAAAAAATCAAATGCCAGACAATTTAATCTTTTTTTTTAGACTTTTATTTTAACAGTAGCCTGAATTAAAAGCAATTTTAAATTAAGAATTCCTTATAAAAAAAGGAAAAATGTTTTCATAATTTAATTCCTTTTCATAACTATTCTAATAATAAATGTTTAGCTTTAAATAAATTTAAACAAGCTGAATTATTAATAATTAAAAAAGATTTTTCATATATTTTATATCACAGAATAATTGAAACACTGTTCTTTAAAGAGTACTTGATGGCATGTGTGCAGTTTCTGTTTAGGGATAATATTTGTCAGTTCACAATGTTTATGTGTAGGACTTCAAACATATCTCAATAGTTCTCATGTTCCACTCATGATTGATCTTGCTATTATCTTCAGTTGTAGAAATCCTAGTAATTTAATCTCAAGCATTTACTGCTAGTTAGCCTAGCAAATCTGGTCTGCCTCTGAAAAGATCAAGCTAGTACAGTTTTATCTTTCTAAAAAGAGCTACATATCTACTGTGAAAAGATTTAGGAACCTGTTACTCCATCTGTAACAGTATATAGATTCTATGAAAAGAAATATAACAAATCTGGGGAAACTGGCTGTTTGCTCAAACAGTTGACAGAGAGAACCATTAAAATGGCTCATAGAAGCTCCACAGTTTCAAATTCTTTTTGGTCATACATGATCTCAACATTTTCTAGAAAAATGCAGAACTCCTCTGTCTCAGGGCCTGAATTGGCAAAATGCACAAATGAATATTTTCTATATCAGTCTTCATCGCAGCAACCTTGCATAATTCAGAAATAATTTAAAAAATTATATGCCACAAAACCTGAATATTAGATCAAATAATTTGCAAGTTCAGAAGCTATAAATGGGAGTACAGAATATTTTAGGCCAGTATATGTTCCTGTGTCCAAGTGCCTAAGACGTTTAGCTGTGGGTTGAGAAGTGCCACAGTTCCAGACACAGTGTTTGTATCTCATATCCAGGATTAATTGGAGAAAAACTGGAGAACACTCTACACATGTCAGTTAACCCAGGCTGATACCAGGGTATGCTGCGATTTTCTCTCTTTGCAAATGAAATTGTAAAAGGATTTTTTATAAAAAACTTGGTGCTTCTGGATCAAAACTACAGTCACAATCAAGTTCAGCCCTGGACTCAGTGTCAGTACATTCAGTGCTGGACAGCCAGACTATGCTCATCTCCAGCTAAAATGAATCAGAGAAGCAGCTTTGCAAGGATTTCAAGAATTACGAATATGAACTAAGGCACCTATATATCACTGGATGCATTTAATTCTTTTCCCTATTTTTGCTATCTAGCTTCTTCCCGCTCTCCCCAAGCAGACCATTGCTTCCAACTGGTAATCTGTGAAAGAATATATCTGGGCCAGAACTCAATGAGGAGAATAAATAGAAAAAATGCAGAGCAAAATCAACAGACTGTCGGCCTGCTTCAATTAGTTATCTTCTCGTTGTAATTTAGTTTGATGCACAAAAAGTAACTGTAAAAGCATCTCTTCTTTATCTAAATACTGACATAAAAATATCATTTAAAAATCTTTTAGTGACTCTATTATGCCTCATAATTGACGTAATGGTTACTCTACAAGGCATCTACTGTTCTAGCGCAAATTAAAAAAAAACATTATCAAAGCCAGAGAAATTTCAATGAATGAATTGTGTTACATGCTGATTATTAATTTTATTTTCCTGCAGTGTATTATTCAGCCCAATAACAGCTTTAAATGCATCTCAAATTCTCACTGGCCTTGAAAGATATCACAAGAATTTTCCAGTCTGGTGAAAATCTCATGCATCTCTATTCACCAACACCATACTTATGCAGACTTGCCCTCAAGTTTGGTGACACATTGCTGCACAAGAAAAACTCCAAACACCTTTTAAAGAAAATCCCACTGCTGACCTTAATGTTTCTTCAGTGTACCACTTTCTGCACATGCATTTCATCTACCACAGGCAACTCTTCTCTGGTGGAGCTTCTTTCTCAAGATTCAGTCTTCTCCAAATTACTCTGATAGGAACTTCTCTCTGTATTGTCATGTCTCCATAGCCTGAGAATACATTAGTGCTGCCAGAATGCTTTGGATGTGCTGATTACTTCCTTGTGTGGCATTAGCTCCATCTCACCCCTGCTGGCACTCCTTCTGTGTTCTGTGTAGGTTATCCTGTAACGACTATTTGTTCCCTTCCTCCCTCCCATTTTTTCACCACCTGATAACAATAAATGCCTCTTAGCTGTGCTGAAATTACCTTTAGATAAAAAAAGAGGTGTCTTTTTTATTAAATAAGATTCAGTTGGAGCAGAGACATAAGCATGACTAAAACTTCATCCATTGAAATGAACTCATTAGCTTCACGGGATTATTTACGTGTGCAAATTATATTCATTACTACTTAATAATGCTTGCTCAGATTGCATCCAACAGGCATTAAACATACCAGTGTGAACTGTACTATTAAAATAATATATCCATTTGGGGGGGGGGTGTTGTAGTTTCTCCAGTTTCCATTTCCAGCTAACAAATATTGCTGTACTGCTCTTAGATATTTTGCTTGCAGATATATTTCAGAAACTTAGAATTAGCAGCTTCCTATTCATAGAATAGAATCATAAAACAGTTAGGGTTGGAAAGGACCTTAAGATCATCTAGTTCCAAACCCCCTGTCATGGGCAGGGACACCTCACACTAAAAGATGTCACCAAGGGCTCTGTCCAGCCTGGCCTTGAACACCGACAGGGATGGAGAATTCACAACTTCCCTGGGCAGCCCATTCCACTGCCCCACCAACCTCACAGTAAAGAACTTCCTCCTTATATCTAATCTAAACTTCCCCTATTAAAGTTTGAACTTGTCCCTTCTCATAGAATCATAGAATAGCTAGGGCTGGAAAGGACCTTAAGATCATCTAGTTCCAACACCCCTGCCAGGGGCAGGGACACCTCCCACTAAACCATGTCGCCCAAGACTATGTCCAACCTGGCCCTGAACACTGTCAGCGATGGAAGATTCACAATTTCCCTAGGCAACCCATTCCACTGTGTGACCACCCTAACAGTAAAGAATTTCTTCCTCATATCCAACCTAAACTTCACCTGTTTAAGTCTGAACCTGTTACCACTTATCATTACAGTCCCTCACGAAGAGCCCCTTCCCAGCATTCCTAAATGCCTCCTTCAGATACTGGAAGGCTGCTATGAGGCACCCACATAGCCTTCTCTTCTCCAGCATGAACAGCCCCAACTCTCTCAGCCTATCTTCATACAGGAGGTGCTCCAGTCTCCTGATCATCCTCGTGGCCCTCCTCTGCACTTGTTCCAGCTGTTCCCTGTCGTTTTGATGTTGAGGACGCCAGAACTGCACACAATACTCCAAGTGAGGTCTCACAAGAGCAAAGTAGAGGGACAGGATCACCTCTTTCAGTCTGATGATCATGCTTCTTTTGATGCAACCTAGAAAATGGTTGTCTTTCTGGGCTGCGAGCACACACTGCCAGCTCATATTCAGTTTCTCATCAACCAACACCCCCAAGTCCTTCTCCACAGGGCTGCTCTGAATCTCTTCTCTGCTCAACCTATTATTTATTTTTTTCATCTCCCTTTAGAAAAAAGTGTGCAGAGAAGAGCATTCGGTGAAGTAATTTCTAATATCTTTCCAGTGTGTTTTACACTAAGGAGAGTCAGGCTGTGAAATAATAGCTGCACTTTAATCTCTGAAGGAAGCACATGGAAGAGAATTTTAAAATAATTTTCAAACTTTGAAATGGCATATAGAAAGACCATTGAAATTAGAAGACTGGAAATGTGATTCTATGCCATTTGATTTGAAGGAGTCAACAGAGGTCTGAAACCAGAGCTAAACTTCTCGATGCAGGCACATGGGTAACTGCATAACAACACATTTAGGAACACTGAAGAAAAGACATTAAGAGAAAAAAAAAAAAAAAGAAAAAGATGTTGACTTAGCATTTAACTTCGATTGACATTTAAAGAAAGACTGCTCTTTAAGCAAAGAACAAAACTCGAGTTTGGTTAGAACTCGTGAAAAAAATCCCTAGAAAATTTTGTGGTACAAATCACCCAAAATTTTTAGACAAAAATGTTAAGTTTCCTTGTTGTGAGTTGACCTGTGATGGCTTCCAGGTGCTCACCCAGCTGCTCTCCCACTTCATCTCCTCAGCAGCATGGGGAGAAAATATACCTGTGAGTCAAGATGAAGACAAGGAGGTCATTCACCTTTTACCATCACAGACAAAACAGACCTCACCTGGGGAAGATTAATTTAATTTTTTGTTACTTAAAAAATAGAGCAGGGTAGTTAGAATTAAAACCAAAACTAAACTCTCTCTCTCCAACCCGTTTTTCCCCAGGCTCAACCTCACAGCTTCCTTCCTGCCTCCTCTGTCTTCTCCCCATGCTAAACAGAGCAGGAGGATCGGCAATGGGGGAGTTGTGGTCAGTCTGTAACAGCTCCTCTCTACTGCTCCTTCCACCTCACACTTTCCCTTTGCTTCAGCACAGGCTCTCCATGGGCTGCAGTTCCTCCAGAACACATGCCCCTCCTCCAGCATGTGGTCCTCCATGGGCTGCAGGTGGATATTTGCTCCAACGTAGTCACCCATGGTCTACAGGGGCACAGCCTGCCTCACCATTGCGTGCACCACCGGCTGCAGGAGAAACTCGGCTCCTGTGACTGGCGAGCCTCCTTCACTCCTTCACTGACCTGCCTGCCGGCAGAGGTGTTTCTCTCACATATTCTCACTCTTCTCTGAGGCAGATGGTGTCTTTTACCCTTTTTTAAGTGCATTTTCCCCTAGGTGCCACCCCTTGTCTGCAGAGATCAGCCGTGCTCTGCGGTGGTCTGCCTGGAGGCAACGGGATTCGGCTGTGTCAGGCACGGGGTACCCCCGGCCGTTTCTCACACTGATCTCCCTGCGGCTCCCTCTGACAGCACCTTGCCACGGACACCCAATATATTAATTCATATAAAAACAAATTTTATTGTAATTTTGATTAGTTATAAAACAAAGCAAATAAGTCTTGAGACAAGTTTTCTTATGCTGTATACTGTGACCATGAAATCTAAGCAGCTTGATTAAACATTTTGTCACAAATTCCATTGCTTTGGATGAACTCCCATTCCTCCATGAAATACTTTTCTTACTAAAAAACATCAACCAGACAATCATTAATAATGTTTTAAGCCAACCTCAGCAGGCTAACTAAGCTTCTTTAATAACAGGAAAAGTTTAGAAAATCATCTACCATGGAAATTTAAAAATCTAAATGAACCCAAAAACTTTCATGTGAATTTTAATGTTTAAATGCAGTTGAGAAATACACTTAGTAACTTCAATCTCTCACATAGCATATTAGTGATAATATCTTACCCAGCACATGAAATTATACGACATTAGATAAGAACATTTTATCCACTCTTTCACAGAGACCTGAGTGTTAGGATGTACGTTTTGATGATACTGTTAAAAGAAGGCAAAAATGAGAAATTTCTTGGATTTGGGCTTCTGAAAGTAACAACAACTGGGCTTTTTG
>JASSUY010047957.1:0-15726 GCA_032466535.1 Forpus xanthops
AAGTCCTCTGCCAGCCTAAACATTCTAAGCCATAACTATAAACACTGGTGCTATCAGCACTGTTCCAAAGCCGAAAACCAAAAACACAGCACTGCACCAGCTACTACGTAAAGGGGAAAAATGACTGCTGCTGCTGAACCCATGACACAGTCTCAAGGACTGGATACCCAGTAGCTTCAGGAGGTGATACAACTCCTGCTTTAGTTTAATCCAAAAAGAGTCCAAATCTGCCTTCTCCATGAGGGTCTGGCAATATGAACTGAGGTGCACAAACTCAGCCAATTCCAAAATTCATTTCAGAGATACATGCCCAGTTGAAACTAAAACATGAACGTCAGCACTCCCTAAGAATGCAAGCAAGGCACAGATATAAAGGACAGAAAATATGTGTGTTAACACACTTAATCTAAATTAAATTTAAAAAAAAAAATCATTAAAAAAATAAAACCTCCAGAAAGCAGACCACCTTTCAAGCACAAAAGCCTTTACTCAGAATGTAGTTTTATGCAGTGCTGGAGACAAAACTAGGCCTCATATTAAATTTGGGAAATTCTTTAAGCAGACAAAAGAAATTCCCAACTTAAAAGGAAGGCTGTGAACAACTCATTAGACATTAGAAATCAAAGGTTAAATCCAGCTCTCTCATTAAATTTCATGGTTTTCAACCAAATATATATTACAGCACAACAAATATATCCAAAACAATCTATACAGGTAAATAACATTCATACCACATTAGAGGAGTTGCTTTAAAATTATCCTTGCTTTACCAAGAATCAAAAAGAGAAAGAAAGATACTGTGGTTTATCTAATTGATGCAGGACAACTTATGACTGGAAAAATTAGACCCAAAAAGCAAAACCTTAAACCTTAATCCTTATGATGGAATTTAAAACCAAAATCCCCAACCCATTTATCATACTATGCATCATTTATCATACCCCACTTTTTAGCGTGTTTCCCACATATGCCTTACTGAGCAAAGCCTATCAATTATTTTAATAATACTTCTTACAAATAAACAAGCAGGTCATGAAAACAAACATGAGACTTCAAGACACACAGTTACTGTAGGGGTAATTATGCTATTTAGTGGAAAAGAAAGCCTTCTTCCTAGCTTAATTTAAGAAGCAAGAGAAAAGCCACCGCTAGCTTTGAAAGCTGCAGCTTTCTCCACCATTCAATTAGGCTCTCTTCTTTTTTCTGCACTTTCAGGCATTAAAACTTCTTGTTCTTTTCAAAAACATTTAATAATAATTTCCCTTTTCTGCTTTATACTGCTTGTGGAAATTGGCATAGTACTTCTAAGCTTTTCCGCCATGTCAAGTCACTACAGATGTCTTGGCTGTGCTTAACACTACTAAAGCACTGCTGAACATATTATGTCTGCAGCAGCAGATTAAAAGGTAGTATCTTAACAGCCATTACAATTACTTCAACTCTTCAGAAACTTTTAAAGCTGGTATTGTATGAAAAACAACATTCTTTCTCCTAACTTATGACATCTGTTTTAACCTGTGCCTCTTCTACAATGATACTTGAGTACTGTAGTGCACAAAACTGGTACCTTTTGAAGGAAACAAAATATAACTAATAAAAGGTCATCCAATCCATGTGCATAAAAAAGCTGAGATGAGGACTTGAGTGAACAGATGTTTAAGTAAATATATTGATACTTCTTCAATATATTTAGTATATTTCAAGTTTCTTGTTACTCTTCCTGAGAAGAGCTGCTCTGCTGAGGAGCCTGCTTGTTAATAAAGCTCTGGCTCTTATGGAAAAAGAGTGGCAAATATAGTGCAACGATAAGTGAAACAAATGTGTACAGCAAAGTCCTTCATTCATATGGAGATGGAAAAGGAAGGTGATGATGGAGAGTGAATGATCTTCCTTAGATGTACTTGCAAGGCTTTGTACATTTGTTCCACAGTGTATTGTCTGTATTTAGCAACAATCATTAAGAACAGCACACAGTATAATAAAATATTTCACACACAGAGTCAAGTACAGAGTAAGGAAACAAACAGAAAGTATCTTTGTAAACAAACATAAAAAATCAGCCACTTAAAATGTCAAGTGTGGCAAGAATGACACTATTACAAAGACTACCGCTAGACAGAGATTTCTGCTACGTAATAAATAGAAAACCATAGAACCATAGAATGATTTAGGTTGGAAAGTACCTTAAAGATCATCTAGTTTCATGGGAGGGACACCTTCCATAGGCCACATTGCTCAAAGCCTCATTCAAACACAAACTAACCAGAATCATCTAATTTATCTTTTTTCTTTTAGCTTATTTTGTTTGATTGCCTATTTATGGAGTTTGTTTGTTAAGGAGGGGGTTTTGTTTGGGTTTTCTTTTGCAGAAGTTACTCTAATAAAGCTGCTGCGATTGATGTTTTATTCTCTGCATTTCTGAGTGTGTCCCTTCCTTGGCCAAAAGCATCTACTGCTCTGTTTACACTGCATCAGCCACGACACCAGTGTAGGTCTGAATTACTCTCCTGCTTCTCACAATGAATATACAATGGCTCTCTTACTTTCTATCTGCTTCCATGATCCTTTTTCCTATGTGGCAGTATAGTAGACCTAAACAATAACTAACTGTTCCCTTACACTATGGACAACACTAAGAGACAAGAAACTTGAGAGCTAGACACACACACACGTTGTGTATATCCCATCTAAAAAATCCGAGAGTGTATGAGGCACAACTCATTTCTATTCAAGCCCCCTACATCTGCACATTTCTTTCTATAATTATGATATTGTATAGCCCACAAACAGCCTAAACACTAAATGATACACTCCAGCTGTTGCTAAGGCAGCAGCAGATTTACATGGGTGAAATCCAGCCAGTGTACCACCCTTGTAAATTATCAATAATTAAGCTGCTTTTCCATTAAGGCAACCACAACTAAAAAAAAAAAATTTTGTTATGAAAACTTCACATAAAATGAAATAAATGTCCATACAGTAAAGACAGCAAATATTTCTCAGATATTAGAGCATTTATCACAATCATTTTTTGGAAGCACAGCAGCAACTGAACTGGAGGGCTATGTGCCCAGTCATACAAACTACCTCAGGAAAAAAAAACACAAACCCAAAAACAGTTCTGCCAAAACTTTCATAATCAGTTTCACTGTGAACCACCATACTTTATTTAGATTAACTGCACTGCACATATTCCCATCTTTTGGTAGTTTCAATAAGCTCCTATTTTCGTTTCTTTTTAAGTCGATGTCCTGGGTTCAGCTGTAGCAGTCATTTTTTCTCCTTCTTAGTAGCTGGAGCAGTACTGTGTTTTGGACTTTCAGCCTGGGAACAGCACTGATAACACTGATGTTTTTAGTTGCTGCTCAGTAATATTTAGTCTGACCAAGGACTTCTGAGTCTCATGCTCTGCCAGGGAGGAGAGGAAGCCGGGAGGAAGCAGGGACAAGACACCTGACCCAAACTAGCCAAAGAGGCATTCCATACACAGCACGTCGTGCCCACTATACAAACTGGGGATACTTATTCAGAAGGGTTAGATCACTGCTTGGTTCGGCTGGGTATCGGTTGGTGGGTGGTGAGCAGTTGTATTCTCTTCCCTTGTTATTTCCCTTGTCATTATTACTATTTCTGGTAGCAGCTGTGGTTTGAGTTATACCTTAGTTACCAGACTGTTCTTACTTCAACCCATGGGAGTCACATCTTTCGATTCTCCTCCCCATCCCTCTGGGAGCAGGGGAGGAGGAAGGGGGGGAGTGAGAGAGTGGCTGCATGGTTCTGAATTACAGTTGGGCTTAAACCACGACAATCAATAAAAATACAACAGCAAGAATTTTAAAAACTTTTCTGCAGAAAAAGACATGTTCAGAGGAAACAATGGTTTGTTCACCATTTTTCCCCAGCTTAAATACTTTTAGACAAAAAAGTAAAAATAACAAAAATATTTTATTCTGAAGCAGATCAGGGAAAAAATCCTTTTTAAAACACATTAGAAATCTAGCACGGAAATCTCTACATATAATCCAATTATAATTCAGACCAACTGCAAGTAGTTCAACTATACTTTTCCAGAACTTTGTTCCAAAGAAGCATCCGGGTTCGTCTGTACACAGCTCTTAGAAAATGGGAAATATACTCTCAGCAAGTTGTACAGCAGGAAGTGAGCACAACAAACTATATATGCTCTAGCAGAGAGTACCAAATCCATAGCAAACTGTTAATATCAGCCAGACTGATTTTATTAAAACTTCCAGTGATTATGTTAATAAAGAATTAGTAGTAAATTAGTAAGTCACAGTAGTTGCATTACAAGGCAGTGATATCAAACATGATAGTTTAAATGAGACTGGTAAAAATATACTTAAGCAGATTATTTGTACAAGGAGCTTCATAACTGATATAAGCCTTGTTTAATTAAAACAAAAAATTAAGCTAATTTTTTTTCCTATCTACATATAGCAGATAAGCATTCTAATCTATACTATTATATGCTGAAAGGATTTTTTTTAATTCTAGAAATTTCAAATAAAAATTACTTTTAGAAAGTTTACATTGCATAACCTTCCCCTAACAAAAGGTGTTTGAAGAATGGGAAAAAAATGTACAAATAAAACTATTATAAATGCCTGCCTTCAGTTTCGGAGATAGACAAAATCGTAGAATCATAGAATAGTTAGGGTTGGAAAGGAACTTAAGATCATCTAGTTCCAACACCCCTACCATGGGCAGGGACACCTCTCACTAAACCATGTCAACCAAGGCTCTGTCCAGCCTGACCTTAAACACCACCAGGGATGGAGCATTCACAACTTCCCTGGGCAACTCATTTCGGTGCCTCACCACCCTTAAAGAACTTCCTCCTTATATCCAATCTAAACTTCCCCTGTTTAAGTTTGAACCCATTGCCCCTTGTCCTATCACTACAGTCCCTAATGAAGAGTCCCTGATGCCTGGTTTCAATATGCCACAGTCTCTCTTGGCACTGTCTCCTCTCAATCAGCTACTCGCATCAGCTGAACTGCCGGCTCCTGGGCAAGTCCTGTGAAGGACTTGAGGTTCTCTTGGTGGCTGTTGCTGCTCTGAGTTGAAGGGCCTGGATGCTGAGCTTCCCCCTGATCAGGTGTTGGAGGCGCCCTCTCTCTGCAACCACATGCCTCCCCACTCCTATCTGACTTGTTTCATAGCCATTAAGAAGAGTTATCCAGATCTGACTGGAGACATATGAAGTTCAGTAGAACCTAACAGGGATATCAACTAGAAAAAATATGTTGAGTATACTGGAAAAGAATATATTAAGTTTTCCTACAGTATCTTCCAAACTAAGTAATTCTTTTAGTAAATAATCCAAAAGAATTAGATGAATATTAGGGATAGCTTCCTTTCAAATTCTACAGGCCTTTGCCACAAGGAAGGCCAGAAGTCCATTCCTCTTTTTCTGCAGTACAGTAGCCACTTGCCAACTGCATCCTCTTTTGCTGCAGAATGGAGTTGAAATATTGGAAAATAGAAGGCAATAAGCAAGCTTGAAGCAGTATGTACTATTGTTGAACTGGACATCAAGGCTGCTTGAGAAAGGAACACTTAAAATTGCCCTGCTGTTAACATCGTGGTTGTCTCATTGCATCCTCAAACTGCCCTTCAAGTCCCACCTGTGCCTACAAGGTGTACCGTAACCTGCTTCCATCCTCAACAACCACTTCTCAACCCTTGGCTAATGCAAAATTTTGGATATGTACATACATTAATAGTCCATGCTATGTGTTGGCAATCCATCCCTCACTACCAGTTATGATCCAAACTAAAGATGGTTCACAGCCTGTCACTCACACTGTAAATAACATACTGTAAGTGTTATTTTGAGGCCATTAGTCGTAACTACATCAGATCATTTGGCCTCCAAAGACAACTCCCAAGAGCATATGGAAACCTAAAGCTAAACCTTCACACACAAAGGCAGAGATAGAGTCTCATCTCCAAAACCCACCACAACATATATTCAAGAGGGTTTCCTCATGCAGTTTGTGAGACTACTGCATCATGAGATTTTGTGAAGGTTTTGCTGCTGCTAACCTTAAAGCATAACTGATCCCTGTAACTGAGCTAACGCTATATCTTCCAAGGAACAGCTAAGTCTCAAGAAATTCCTAAATGACCTTTCATATTTTTAACATATCATCCGATAAGAAAGTATGGTAGCTTACTGCTCTTTATCAAATAAAACACCTAAGAAAACATGAAAATGGAACAGTCAAAATGCAATTCAAACTTTTTGGAAAAGAGTTTGGGGACATTAAACAGACCCACAAAAAAAAAAACAAAACACATCAGACCTAGAATTTTGAATGTTATAACCAGTGTTAACTGGCCACCATCGTGACTTTCATAATCCTGTGGGACACACATCTTTCTACAGTTCCTCTATTACAGCACTGTCAAGCTATGCCAGTTACAGAAGAAGAAAGCAGAAATAAGCCTTTTATGTTGCCTTAAATTTAGGAATGTAAAATGCTACATTAGAAACCAAGTGTTACATCCATGGAGGTTTATTCAGGTCAAACATCTGAACTTTTGTAAATGCAGTATTGACAAAACCTGAAATACTTTCTTCATCCATTGTTGCACTGGATAAGCAGAAAGGAAAAATCTATAGAAGAGCCACATCTGATCACATACATAGGCATTGCACCAGAATGCTTGAGAAAGACAAGAAAATCTCACCATTATTTAAAGCCTTCAAGAGCTCTTGAGGCAGAGCTATTATGACATACTCAGTAAAAAGTACTGTATGGATCAGTAAGGCAGAGGGTCAAAATCGCCTCCATAAAATGAGGAAACATATCTTCCTCGATAATGTGCTCTGAGATCTACTAAGAAGAAAGAGCTACAGATGATTAGTGTGGAAGGAATAAACAATTGGAACTATTCTACTGTCATTATCTGAGATCTTTTGAGCTTGGCAAACCTGCTTAATGTTTTTTAACCTTTAAATCATGTGACAGATTTATATTTCTTACCCTAAGATTTATTTTTACATATGCACCATTTCAACAAAATTTAAAAGAAATAAACCTCTGGCTTTGAGAATATTATTTTAATATATTTATTGAAAAGTTAAAATATTTTAAAATTAGCCCTGCTAAACTTACTGTTAGAATGAATTCAGAGCTCACAATTAACACACTGACAAATAGCAACATATGTTTTATTTATTCCAAGGTTGTACTACTGTTAAGTTATAAACATTTTGCACATGCATATAGTATTCTGTCTTATCAAGAACAATATTCTATGATTCCATGACTAAACCATCAGAAAACTGGAAAAGCACTGAGACATCACACCAATCTCTCATTTGATTACTGCCAACATTTGAGAAGTATTCAGAAAGCAGCAGGTCAGTTGCTAATATTAGCTAAGCGAAGACAATTAAAAGCTGTTTCTCTAGACATCAGAAACTGTTATTTCCAGTCACACCTAAGGGGGTTCTCTTTCACCCACATCAGCTTGATAGCCTGTTTTCCCACTGCATCCAGCATAACTTTAGACAGAACAGACTAAAGAAATATTTTCCTTGTACAAAAAAAAGGACACTTTCCTTAACAGCAAAGTAGCATACAACAAGCACTATGCCCATGAAGAAGCAGCTACATAAGAGGAAATTATGGGAGATCTAATTAACATAAATTTTGAAAGTGTCTGAGAATGAAAAAAAAAGTAGGGGGGAATGTTATTTTTATAGTGCCTATTAAAAATATACACACTCAAAACCATACGAATCAATATTAGGCTAGTATTGGGGGATAAAAAGTCTGGTCTCTATTTACAATTTACGAACAAACTTCAAAGGGAGGTAGAAGATGTGGTATAGTTACTAACCTTGCCTTGAGATCTTCTGAAAAAGGAAATGAAGGACATTACCTAGCTTCTGGTTTACTCGTCAATTCACAGTTCAGAATTGTATTGTTGGAAAGTAAGAATAAATCAGCGTAAGAATGCCTACTACACCCCTAAGCAGCAGCATTTGAATTCAAGAGATGCAAATCGGACCGTAAAATACCTCAAAGAGGGGAAAAGAGTCACTTGAAGGTTAAACACTGAAAAAATAGAAAATATTAAACGGTCAAAATAAATGTCATATTTATGCATGCTCATTAACTTTGAACAGCTGTAGCAATGTAATTTCCATCAACAGCAACAAATTCCTGTCTGTGTGTACATCTTTCACACTGTCCCTTGTTTTTTTTGTTGTTGCTTCTTCAAGTTCGCAAGTTGCCAGCATCAGGCACAGCAAGTGCAAGCCACCCCATAGCAGATGCAGGGGAGAGGGGGTGGGAATCTGTTACAATAATCATAATCTTTTGAGCACCTCAAAAGATTCCCTTGAATCTACTGCAGAAGACAGTAATACAAAAAAATGAAATCAGAACTTTAAGTCCTTTTAAAATAAGGCACGAAATATAAAAAAAAAAAAAAAAATCCAAAGAAAATGAATCTGCAGTATAAAATACCACAAAGATTACAAAGATACTTTCCACAGTGCAGTCTGAATACCTTCAAGCTGGGCTGTTTTGCAGGCACTGGTGGTTCATACAGCTGTTTCAAACACATAGCCGTTCAGGAGCCTCCTCTTGTCAGCTGGTACAGAATTGCCAGTACAACATAAATTTGCACCTTAGTCTAGTGTGCAGTAAGTTTATTCGTACACAAATCCTAAAAGCAAGATAATTTACTGTATTTTTCAGTTATCCACATTGTCAGTGAGTATTCAAAAGGGAATCAGTGCCACCTGAATTCACACACTAACTCCTGAGCACTCCCCTCCTGGTGTTCATAAATGCAGCTTTACTCTTTCTTCATTCAGCAATGATACTTGATCTGTGCCCCAGAGATCAGAGGAGATTGTGATTTAATGGTCCTCCAAGCCTTAAATTACATTATGTTATACATTTGCAGCAAAAACAATAAGCCACTGGAACTCCATTATATAGTTAACATTTAAAGTCAAAAGATAATTTAGCCATAATATATAGGGCATTTTCTACCAAAGGCAGAATTCTATTTTAAGTAACTCATTTCGCACAAATATACTCATAAAAGACTATATGCAACACCAACTCACATTAAACACACCAGTTCAATAACAAATTCACTTACTGAATGGGTGTACAAACACCCAGATAAGATCCGAAATTGTGTTTCAATCACTAAACTTACATACAACAAAGAAATACCTTTCATTGATGAAGTGACAGTAGCACAGACCAAAGCGTTTTCCCACATTTGCCTGAAGAACTCAGACACCTGATGCAAATATATAGATATTTCATAGCTGCAGCAATTCAGTTCAATAATGTAAATACATGTTACGCTTCATTAAAATAATTAACAGAATATATTAGCTAAAGTTCAATGGTATATCATTTTCTATAATGACTGTGACTACCCCTATAGTCGTACATACATATGACACTTTTTGAAAACATCCATTATTTGCTTTGTACATTCAGCCTGCTTGAGAAGGGGACTGAACATCAATGATTAAATTTTTTTAACCTCACTGTGTGGGGTTTCTTTATTCATTTGGGGTTTGTTTGCTTTGTTTTTTTAAGTTATAAGTGGTTTCCAGCGGGTGTCAGAAAGGAAAGAACAGCAATACATTAGCCTCAAACTTTGCCCCAATGTAGTTTTGCCAGTATCGACTGGCTGTATAACACCAACCAAATGGGTAGACAAATCTACTTTATTTTCATGCTCAACTAAAACCAGTGGGTTGCCCAGACTGAGAAAAGCATGGAAAATGGGGGGAGAGAGGGAAGGGGGAGGAATACCTTTATTTTAAAGATTGTTTTAAGGGCAAACTGTCATTGCAAAGAGACAATGCAATATCTACTCATGTCTGATATGCATACAAGAACTTGCAAATTCAACTTGACATCCATTACAGCAGCAAATCTAACAGATATAGAGTGGAAAACGCATGCGTCATCAGGTGCCCAGAAAAATAAAAAAAGCTCTTCAGACATAGAATCATAGAATACTTAGGGTTGGAAAGGACCTTAAGAACATCATGTAATTCATTTAGCTGCAACTTACTGTAACTAGTTTTTATTAAATACACTGAAAACACTGAGTTTGTTGCTGCCTCTCATTTCATTTTTCCTTTTCTTACACATAATAAATGAGATAAATACTCCCATATGTTCCACATCCACACATGCTCTGTTTTTCTTTCTCTTCTGTCTGGCTTTGCTCTTCTGCTTTGCAGGGTTTTCCACTCTGTCTTTTCTATTCTTTCTTTTCCCAGTTCTGTCAATATCCTCTCTCTCTTCACAATTCCCTAGGTCTCCTTTCTCAATTATCCCTGCAATCTCTCTCTTACATAACTAGGATTCTCTCACAAAACTTCACTTTTCACAGCCAGGAGATTTTAAATACATTCTGAAGAACTAATGCTAATATTAAAAACTAAGAATAGAGGTCTTATTTAATGATGTACTGGAAAGCAGATCTGTAGGTTCTAATCTATGAAGGGAAAGGAAAGGGAAACCCACTGGTAATATAAAAAAAAAAAACAAAACAACAGAGAAATGCAAAAAAAAAAAAAAAAAGCCTTACTTTTGTTGCCCCAGTCCTATAACCTTCTGGTACTTGACTGATGTGTGCTGCAAAGGTGGAGACTTGCACGCTTGCAGCCTCCCTGCCACAACCTGCCAGTATTGTTTTTGTCTTCTCCACAGTAAACTACTGCAGTGCCTGCTTCTGCATTTATAGTTAGATAGCAAAACTGACCTGACAATTTACAGCTGTACTGGTGCCTACAGTGTTACACTAAAATCAGCATCCATATAAGAAAGAGTGTCTATAAGCCAAGCATTACTGCAGCAGTTAGCATACAGTCCATGGTTTCAGGCTTTTCTTTCCAGCACTCCTTTACTCCTGTTAGCTTAAATTATAAAGATGCTGGCCTAGCATAAGGCTGGGACTCTATTCTGCTCATCAGAATTAGGTGGGTTTCCAACCATGCAATGAAACAAAGTCCTCAACTGTGTAACTTCTGCTTGCTGGCTTCATTGATGTCCCTTCTTTATTACATTCTCACAATCCTGATGCTACAATTCCTCTCTAAGAACTAGGTACATCCCCCTGTGAAATCTTGATTTGGACAGCAGTGAGCCTAGGATTACAATCCTAGTTTCTCCCTTACAGCATTTAACTTCCAATAGTTCCTCTGTATTTCAAATACAGCATTTCTAATGCAACACAACATTGTATCAGAAAAAATAATTTTAAATATTCTACTGGAGGCAATAATAGCAAAAAATACACAGAACTGTGGCTGCCAATGCTCAGAAATGCATCTCTGCTGATAACAGACTTCAACTTTTCCCAAGCCCAAAGCTCCTTTTTCTCCCAAGTACCAAAACCCTGAGGCCATTACCACCCACAAAATCCACTGCACCACCATTTCTGTGAAGAAACTGCGGTTGTTAACTACTGAAATGAAGACAAAGGGATAGTAAAATGGAAACGCAGAACGCCATACATTGCCTACTCTATTTCTCTAACCTCACTCTTACAAGTAATAGTTGATGGCATAAAACAGTCACTGTAAAATCAGACAGAATTTGAAGCTTCAAGTTGCAGAACCATTTGCTACTTTTCAAAATGCCTTCCTCCCTATAGAAAGCAATACGCCAAACAGCCACAATTACTGCATCAGCGAGGAGTATGGTAAAATGAATGTTAATGCTGAAAAAAAAGTAAAGGCTAAAAGTAGCATGTTGAATTGTTAGTGTCAAATAATGAGACTGCGAATGAAAAAAGAGGATCTACACTTCGAAGGCTTTGCTTTATTTCCGTGCTGGCCTTAGTCAAATAGGCTACCTTTGGGAAAATGCTCACAGATACCTTTTATGTACATCAACTCCAATATTCACAATTCTATTGATCTGCAAGTATAAAGTGGGCTTTTTAAAACTACTTATTTTTTCTTGCTTTGAACTGACAGTTCTTAAAATTGGCACTTATGTGCCCATCTGCATGTGCACACAGATTCAAATGATAATAGCAGCTACGTGACTACATGCAGAAGCATGCTACTTAGCCTTCTGCATTTTATCCTCTAAGACAAAAATCAGCACAGTTAGCTACACTAGCAGTAATAAAAAATAAAAAAAAAAACTTTGCAATGTCCTACAGAACAAAAAAAAAACAAGATAAAACAAAAAAACTAAACATCAAACCACCAAAAAAGCCACAAGCGGACAACAAAAAAAGCCCACTATGCACCTAGATTCTCAGGTGTCCCTTTTACAGAGCCTGTTGAGATACCTGAAACACAAAAGAAAGAAATACAGATTTTAGTCATTCATGAAACCTCAGCTATAATATGCCAACTCCTAATTAGAACTCTGACACGGTAATTAATTTAAACATGGAACAACCCATAACCTTTTCACTGTTCAGCGATTACCAGCAAGATGTTTTTACTGTGACTATAAACTCTGGAATTCTCTGAAAACATGAACTTTAATCCCCTGGAAATGACCAGCATATGTCATCTCATTACTTAGCACATTTCTGGCAAGCACAAAATTTATTGCAAGAAGGATAAATAAGGAAAGCAGACAGCAATGAAGACTTATGTTAAATAAGTCTCAAATGAACAAATAACCCTGTGAATACCAGCATGCCTGGGATCCAAAGCATGTCTAGTCAGGCCCATTTCTCTGAGTCTTTCTTAATCTGGTCTCCAAACCAAACCAAAGGTTTAGGTTTCTACAGCACTTGGAACAATTAAAACTCAACTGAGAGTCAACAACAGTCAGATAAATTAGGGGGTAGGAGGGAAGCATAGGAGCATAGGAAATCAGAGACTTTGGTGGAGAGGAACATAATGAAGCCCAACAAAGACAAATGCAGGGGCCTGCACCTAAGGAGAAATAACCCCACAACCCAATACAGGTTAGGGTTTGACCTGTTGGAAAGCAGCCCTATGGAGAAGGACATGGGAGTGCTGGCAGACAAGTAATGAGTCAGAAGTGTGTCCTTGAGGTCAAGAAGGCCAATGGTATCCTGG
Organism: Forpus xanthops; assembly: GCA_032466535.1. Classification (NCBI taxonomy): domain Eukaryota; kingdom Metazoa; phylum Chordata; class Aves; order Psittaciformes; family Psittacidae; genus Forpus; species Forpus xanthops. The sequence goes on from JASSUY010047957.1 coordinate 13,079, forward strand.
GCTGCATCAGGAAGAGTGTGGTCAGCATGTCAAGTGATGTGATCCTCCCCATCTACTCTGCCCTGCTGAGACCTCACCTGGTGTACTGTGTCTGGATCTGGGCTCCCCGGTTCTAGAAACACAAGGAACTATTGGTGAGGGTCAAGGGGAAGGCTACAGAGAAGATTAGGTGACTGGAGCATCTCTCCTATGAGGAAAGGCCGAGAGAGATGGTCCTGTTGAGAGAAGATCTCACCAATGCATACAAATAAATATCTTAAGGTTGGGTGTCAAGATTACTAGGCAAGCCTCTGGAGCGCTGTCCAGCAACAAGATAAGGGGCAATGGGCACAAACTGAAACACAGGACATTCTATCTGAATATGAAATAAAACTTTACACTGAGGGCAACGGAACACTGGAATAAGGCGCCCAGAGAGGCTGTGGAGTCTTTCCCTGGAGATACTCAAAACCCATCTGGATATCGTCCCGTGCAACCTCCTCTAGATGAGCCTGCTTTAGCAGGAGGGTTGGACTAGGTGACCTTCAGAGGTTCCTTCCAACCCCAGCCATTCTGTGATTCTGTGAAAAAAATCTTTTGACACAGCATAATAGCCTCTAATTCTCCTGCAAGAGGAAAACATGTTTGTGCTTGTTGTTCCTTTCCACAAACTACTCTAGAGGCAGCACTTCTCCTCCCTTCCAACTCCCACTGAGTCTCAATACTAACAACATTTCTTTTGCTGCCAGTGTTATCTGGGACAAAACTGCAGTTCTTATCCTTCAACTAGTAATTTCCCTCCACGGGAATTTTTTAAAGGAATTTTTAAAATACATTTTTCTCATTTTAGTGGTTCTGTAATTTGTTTTCTGTTTAGTATCAGTGTGTATTTTCTTTTTTTAATTGAAAAAAAATCTTCATTAGTGAGAGCTCTAGTATTCTCTGTCATTAGACAAGACTGCTGGTATCATACAGTGACAATTACTGCTATGAAAGTAGTTAAGCTTAGGCCTTTAAGCTATGTGAATTTGAAAACCAAATGAAAATGTTTTGTGGAACAACTATCTCTTACTTGATATAAGGCTTATTATTTGAAAATAACACAATCAGAAGCAGTCACTGGTACAACTGTACTCATTTGGAACAAATCTAGACAGAAAGCAACAGCATTTTACATTACTGGCACACTTAAACTTATTTCAACACTATGAAAAGATATTTAGAAAGATCTTTCTGACAGATGTATTTCAAAACCAGTGTATTCAGAAACCTAAAGCATCCTTTAGCTTTAACCTTCTATGTTTCAATACATTCCGGAATATCTTCTATCCAGTTTTGTATAAAGATATTGCACTAACATGCTGAAAAAAAATTAAGCAGAGAGGTTGTGGAACTTCCCACCAACCTTAAAGATATTAAAAATTCAAACGGACAAGGCCCTGAGCAACACGATGTAGCTTTGAAGGCAGCATGCTCTGCACTGAGCAGTGAGCTGGCTGCACAGTCTACAGAAGCTTCTTTCTACTTTAATTGTTCTGTGACTCTAGTCACTTCCAAAAGCAACTGAAAAGAAATTGCAGAACATCGACACAAAGCTTTACAACCAAAATCTGCTGCTTTTACCTAAATGGGGTAGCCCTAAGGAAAGCCTTTCTCCAACTCCACATCTATGTTTCAAAGTCTCTTAAAGCTTTTAGAAAGTAACAGTCAGTCTCTGAGGTGGAAAAAAATTAGTAAGTATGGACCAAAGCTGTGTTACTGCTCCTCCATTAGGCTTCCAGTCCTGCTTCCTGAAAGGAAAGTCTGACAAGAATTATCCATGGAAAAGCTAAGAGAAGCAGCTCACTGTGGAGACTAATATAGCAAGTAGTGGCATTTCCTGCCTCCATCTTCTACCTTCATCTGCTGAGGCTGCCTTTCAAGACTACAGTGTGACAATCAAGCCAACCACCAACACAAAAAAAGTGAAAGCCACAGTCGCCAAAAGTAAGTCATGAGTACGCTACTTCCTTTGATATCTTACGCTACCTGGCATTGTTCAAAAGCAGGTGACATGTGAAGAAGCCACCTACTCAATGCAGTGCTCATTGCAAAGAGAACATTTCTCATTTACAATTTTTGCCTATTATCTTCTGGTTACATTCTATTCATATATAAAAAATTCCCCTAAACATTAAAATTGCACATGCATTTTGCATACTACAGCTAAGGTTGGAAAGGACCTTAAGATCATCTAGTTCCAAGCCCCCCTGACATAGGCAAGGACACCTCACACTAAAACATGTCAGCCAAGGCTACGTCCAACCCAGCCTTGAACACTGGCAGTGATGGAGCATTCACAACTTCCCTGGGCAACCCATTCCAGTGCCTCACCAACCTCACAGTAAACAATTTCTCATATCCAATCTAAACTTCCTCTGGTTAAATTTGCACCCGTTACCCCTTGTCCTCTCAGTACAGTTCCTAATGAAAACTCCCTCCCCAGCATCCCTGTAGGCCCCCTTCACATACTGAAAAGCTGCTAGGAGGTCTCCACATAGCCTTCTCTTCTCCAGGCTCAACAGCCCCAACTTTCTCAGCCTGTCCTCATAGGGGAGGTGCTCCAGTCCCCTGATTGTCCTCGTGGCCCTCCTCTGGACTTGTTCCAACAGTTCCATGTCCTTTTTATG
>JASSUY010047960.1:0-11528 GCA_032466535.1 Forpus xanthops
CTGGTGGTGTTCAAGGCTGGGTTGGACAGAGCCTTGGGTGGCATGGTTTAGTGGGAGGTGTCCCTGCCCATGGCAGGAAGGTTGGAATTAGATGATCTTAAGGTCCTTTCCAACCCTAACTATTCTGTGATTCTGTATATTGTGATTTACTACACATATACACACACTATATGTATGTATATGTCATTATATATGCATATGGACATTTATATATTGATTATCAGTGTTCTTTGATGCTTAGACCTATAAAATTTTCCCAGAGGAATAGACCACTGAATTTTAAATTTAGGTCTGCTGCAAGCAAATGTAATTTGTAGTTAGATTTTGCTGTCCTAGAAATAGTCCATGGACCTGCAGACACTAGGAGCCTGAATTAAGAACTACAGTTTTGCAACAAATCGTGGAATCGCTGAATGGTTTGTATTGGAAGGGACCTTAAAGCTCATTCAGTTCCAACCCCTTACCACGGGCAGGAACACTTTCCACTAGAGCAGATTGCTCCAAGCCCCGTCCAACCTGGTCATGAACACTGCCAGGCGTGGGTTAGCCACAGCTTCGCTGGGCACCCTGTGGCAGGGCCTCACAACCCTCACAGTAAATTATTTCTTCCTGATGTCTAACCTAAATTACCGCTTCTCCTATCACGACAGTCCCTGATGCAGCGTCCCTCTCCAGCATCCCTCACGAGCTCCTTATACTGGAAGGATGCTCTGCGCGAATAAATGCATTTACATAATACGAGCACCAGATGGCAGTAGAAGGCCATTGGAAACGTTGCCGTGCTCTTCAGCTTTTAATTCAGTGTAAAGAAAAGGACCGTAGGACTGCTTTGACCTGGTGTTTGAAAATGTTGATTAGTAGGAATAGCTATTCTGCCCAATGAAGCATGATTTTCTATTGAGGAAAGCCCAGGATTTCATGGACAGTAACTTCTGAGAAGATGCCAGTTAGAAATTGCCTCACATGTGGATTTAATTCTGAAGATGCAAAAATAAACTTTGTAGTGTATAAATAGCTGTATGAATATTGTGTGAGCTTATAGCCCTTTCTTATTAGCTACAGACTCAGGAAAACATGAAACCATAGGAGACACATGAGCTCTTCATGGGAGTATAGTGAAGAGCTGCCCCAACTGGCATTGCCCAGGCTGCGCAAGAAGAGTGACACAACATGGAAAGGAGCACCTGGCCAGTTGAGGGACCAGCAGATATTAGTGTGAAAACATCACTAATTTCACCAGTACATCTCTAGTTTATAGTGTAGGTGTGGCAAGTGCTTAGGAAATTTAGTTGTCTCATCAGCCCAAGGGATGACTATCGTTTGCAGAGGTGCTTTTGCAAACTGCTATGCAAAGGCTCTGCAAACACAAGTCACGGGCATACCTGTCTCTGCCATTAGTCAAGTTGCAACACTCATAAAAACCTGTTGTTGGAAAAAGAGTGTTAAATGTGAACTGGACAGCAAACACAGAAATTAAAATCTGAAAGAAGGTATGCTTGTAACTGGGTTTAATTCTGCAGTTCGAAGTGAATGTGACCTACTCTTCGGAGCCTTATTGAATTTTATTTCTAAAGTGGCATGGAGCTTGCAAAGATGAGAGGCAGTGGGTCCAGCAATGAGTGTATAGTTCTGAAAGTGGAACTCCAAATATAGCTCTTTTTCTTTCCTGTTGAAGCTTCTCTCCAGGATAGCCTCAGAGTTGGTTTGCATAGGAGCATCTGTTTAAAGCCATTTTATCAGATAAAGTGCCAGTTGTTGTCTTGTTCTGAACCAGTAGAAAGGAGATTAACTCTACTGTGTTGGCTTTTGCACAAGATGTTTTATTTGTGTGCTTTAGTGCTTCTTCACTCAGCAAGATGCTTTCTGCCTGTGAAAGTATGAAAAAGCCAAAGTGACGCTAAATCATTCTCATCAGTCAGTTGAAAATAACTTTCTCATGCAATATTGTTCTTACCATATTTTTCTTACAAGGGATACTTCCTTGTGTTACTTAAAGAAGTACAAAAGTTGTTGACAGCCTCATTTAATTTTTTTCTTAGCTGAAATGATTTTTCCCTTCACAGGTCTCTCAGTGGGATCTCAAACTGAGAGTGAAGAAATGTTTTTCTGTTTATCAAGATGTTTTGCAGCTGCAAAGTTTAATCACAGTTAGGGTAAGGATTATAAGCCTGTTATTTTGTTTAATATTGAAAAAGTAACCAGATTGCTCTCCAGACCTATGTGCTAAGAGCAAAATTAAGTTGGGGCTGTTCAGCCTGGAGAAGAGAAAGCTGCATGGAGACCTCAGAGCAGCCTTCTGATATCTGAAGGGGACCTGAAAGGACAACACAGAGGAACTCCTTATCAGGGACTGTGGTGATAGGACACAGGGGAATGGATTTAAACTCAAACAGGGGAAGTTCAGGTTAGATATAAGGAAAAATTTATTTACTTTGAGTGATGGGACACTGGCACAGGTTGCCCAAAGAACTGGTAAATGCTCCTTCTCTGGCAGTGTTCAAGGTCAGGTTGGACGGGGCTTGGGCGGACATGGTCTGGTGGAAGGTGTCCCTGCCCCATGGCAGGGGGGTTGGAACTAGATGATCTTAAGGGTCTTTCCAACCCTGACTATTCTATGATTCTGTGATCTTGAATTTTGACAATGGATCATTACAGTATATTTCAAAAGCCATAGTCATACATTGATGGTTGCATTTGTATGCATGGAAATAAACACACCCATAAACACTTTTTGATGTGGACAGTAATGTGAAAAAGTCTGCAGTCTGCAATATGTTAAAATAGAACTGGTAGCAACTTAATTGGTAGCATCTTTTCAAAGGAGACATCTGGGTGCTGTAGAAAGCTTGAATCTATAGCAGCATTTAAGATCTCTGGTTTAGTTAACAGATGGCAGATAGGAAGCTGTAAGAGAGTAAGACTAAATTAAAATGCCTATAACCCATTTTGTTTCCTCTAATAATCTGGAAGACCTTGGTAGAGGTCTGAAAGCTCGTTTGATTGCAGTAAGACAAGGTGTTACATTCTCCAAGGTACAATAGGGAAGCCATTTTTCAGTATGTCACAACAGTAATGTTAAGCAGCAAATAACAAGGCAAACTCTGAATTTAGCTACTGGTATACAGTTTATGTGTGACACTCTCCACTTTTCACAAAGCTCTTTTTCTGGCTGAACATCAAACTGTAGGGAATTGAATCTCTCATTTACTCACCGACCTACTACTTAATTGCATTGATAGAGTGAGAAAGTGAAATCCTTTTCCTTCCTTTCCATTATACTGAATATCCTCTTTACCCAGAGGAAGGAAGTGCCTGACTCCTGATCTCCAGTGAACCATTCCTTTTCACTGATTTAGTTTTCTAATTAAACAGTCAGATTTAGTACATAAAGAATAAGAAAAAACAGATGGAAGAACCCCTCAGCTTTTTAAAAAAATAAGTGTTCTTTGTTAGTTTTGCCTGAAACTGCTCTGCATTCATTATTCTTCATTTTCTTCCTGACATTAATTTTTCTAGATTGTTCTGGCAAATGAACTGCATCAGCATGTAAACTGCACTTTCAGCTCACACAGTAATAGATTTTCTTTCCTTAAAGCCATAAGAAAATTGTACAAAAATGGAATGGGTGACAGCAGTGTTTTTAACTGGAAAGTATATATGTGTTCTGCTTCTGTCCATTTAAATATCTATCGAAAATCTGTTTGGCCACAATAGATTTGGCATTGAGGCACATAAAGACTGAATGGGGAGAAGGAGGAGGATCAGATTTGATGCTCAAGTCTCTATTTCCATTTTGATTAATCACACCATTTTCACTCTTTATAGCACAGGTGAAGCTGGGCCTATAGATTGATTATGGTCAAAGGCTTATTATTTTCTGATCCCATTGCTATTAGAAATATCTGTCATCTTTGTGGCATTCTTAAAAATGTATGCTGGAAATTTTTTGTTATCTTTACTAAATGTGATAAACTGACCTTAATTAGAAGAGCAGAAAGGAAAACCCATTATTATGGGATCATTCCATAGCTAGTGCCATTGTTTGGACAGTGAAGAGAAGTTGTGCTGCTATTTAGGAAAAACCTTCTGACTTTAAAAACAAGGAGGCAAGTCTTTTCTTTTGCTGAGAAGGGGCTATTCCTGCAGTACTGTACTCAACAGCTTCCCCAATTCACAATTCTCATCACTGCCGCTTTTAATCTTTATCTTCACTGTATATGGTTAATCTGCAACAACACACGTTATTTTGCTGCCTCATCTATATTTTTATTCTCTGTTTTGTATTCAGTTCTGCATTAGCCCAGTGAGAGGAGAAAAAACAGAGATGGACAAATAATAATTTCATATAACAGGATTACATACAGTGTTGTTACAGATTGAACTTCTCTCTGGTCTGCTTTTGAGTTAAAGTCTAGATTATATCTGTACAGTATGATGAAGGCAAGATAATATGCTTAAAAAAGCACACAGGAGACTCTTATTTTTACATTGGTAAATGGGGTTGGAACTAGATGATCTTAAGGTCCTTTCCAACCCCAAGCCATTCTGAGATTCTGTGATTTACTTGCAACCTGAATTTGCATGGTCCTTTTTTTTTATTTTATTATTTTTATGCTATTATTTATTTAGAAGATTACCTTGGTGTTACAATATCAATATGACAAACTGAAAAGCTTATGTAAACGTTGGCTGGTCTCATCAGGATCATCTTGATTAATAGATACATTCATTTTACAGATGGAAGTTTGAAACACATTAAGCAGCTTTCCTAAGGTTCCATTATACGCTGCAGAGCTGGGCAAATAGTCTTTTATATATGTAACGCCTGTTCATTTCTCACAGTATGTATCTCTCAGTGTAAACACTTCCAGTGATGCCAGGAGCTTGACATGGTAATTATGAAGTCATTTAAGTATCCCAAAAATCATGTTGATATGGATTTACGGAAACCTTTTGGATGCAAGAATAAGGCTCAAATTACAGCACTTAACAGAAAGTTTGTTAAGTTTCCTTGTTTTTCTGTGTAGCTTTAAACTTTGGTGCAAAAAATCATTATTTTATAGCAGCTGTACCCACAATCATAATGAATCATGGTGTTTATGAAGCACAACAATACGTCTGTATTCCTATATAGGAATATTTGTAACAGGAAAAACAAGATGGTCTTGTTGATGAGGAAGGTTAATTATGGTGAAACTTACAAATTTAGGCTACATTGCTTTGTTGGACATAGCAAATCAAAATAGAGCGAGGTGGACAGGCATCTTGCACTGGGACTTGTAATCTTTGTAGCTCCCTGCTAACCTTGGTATAGTAAAACCTGGAGCAGACCTGTATACAGGAATTCCCTCTAATAAGCACAGGCCAGTGTCTCTTGTGCAAGGAGAAATTGACTGTGATGTAGCCTTTGATCCTCAGCAATGCCTGAAGGATCACTATGAAATGCAGCCAGAAGTTAGCTTTTCACTTGAGAATTACACTTAGAATTTTTCTCCAGAGCAGCAAGTCATAGCAGATCTTCCTTGTGAAACTGTTTATTCCTCTTTTTAACCTGTTTTCATGTCTTAGGATGGCAAGGGGATCCAATTGTATAGTGCTTTAAAAGTCAGCTCTTCCCTTATGTATTTTTTGTTAGTCATAAACACATTGGGTTCCAAATACTTAGTCCTAATACTTGACACATTTCTGCCAAGCTCAATTATATATGGATTGTACTTAGAGTTTTGGAAGGGGATCAAGGTATTGTTATGAGCTGAGATGGATAAGAAATGGCTTGAAAGGATGTTTTACCATCTGTTTGCATTAAAATCCGATGACAGTTATGCATTACTTCCATCATAAGTAATATCTGGAATGTGCATGTGTACATCTTTGTTAAGGAGAGAAACATAATCAAATGCTTGTGAATAATTGGAGGTGAAAAAGCTACTCTAGCTATTGTGACTTGTAATTTCTTGAAGTTTCATCCCTTACAACAGGAGAAACTGATCTTTGATGTTCTATGCATCTCTTTGATTCTGAAGTGTTTGCTGATAAACGAAGGAAATGGGGACAGGATAGTTTGAATGTTTGATTTTTAGTTTTTGTCAAATATTTCTCATTCCAGGAGCTTCCGGTCTCTTATTTGCCCTCCCTTGGGAACTCTGAGGTGTTTAGAAGGAAAATAACAAACTATGCAATTTCTGAGTCCAGCATTTTTACAGAAAATGTTAAGTGCCTGATAAACTGAACAGCATTCTCAGTTTTCAGTGTTAATGTGGTTATTGTTTTCACTGTATTACATGATCAATAATATCACACCGCGCATCACAATGACATTAATTTGCCATTTCCATTGATGAAGTTCTTGCTAACCTTGCTTTTTGTTTGACCAGGACTACTGAAGAAAAGAGGAAAAATATTCCATCATAAATTCTGCATTTTGTAGCCACTCTCTTTTATGTGTTCCACAGGATTAATTGTATAGTTAGAAGAGAAGCAAATTGAAAAATAAGCAAGAAGAATATATTAAAACACAGGAAGTCAGGGTAATGTATCCTGGAGCTTAATTAACAGTGTAAACCCAACACTGTACATTGATAGTACCTGAGAGTAATGTATGTGCTAGGGAAATTTATATTGCCATATGCCTTGATTACCATCCGCTTGATTTTAATTAATTTCCTTAATTGGAGAACAATGCATTTTGGAATTACGCATGAAAACACCACTGGCTATTGGAGTCTTTCTCTGCTGCACTAACTCTCCTGATAGACCCACTGCCTGTCTCATATATAAAGCCTCATCTCAGTGAACACAGGCTGCTTGGCAGACTCTTGACAATTACTCAAATTAATCACATGTGAAGCAACATTCCAGACTTGTAATTCAGGTGCAATAAAATTTGAACTGTGAATAACTCAGCTCATACAGATAGAAGGGTGAAACCTCCATTAGAAATGTAATTAGAAAACAATACAGCTGAAGCTAGAATAAAATGTAAAGTGAAATGTACCATCTGAATAAGTGCTTTGGAGATAATGGCTTTGACCACAAGAGTGGAAATTAGTCTCCTTACTCTAGACCAAAAGGTAATATAAAATTAACTTACTAGGTAAATAATAAAATATTTAAGCCACACAATCAAAACATCAATCCCAGAAAACAAATTTATTCTACTTGTAATTCTATTGAGATTCAACTTAGTTAAGGCCAAAATAAAATTAGCTTAGTGATATAAACTAGAATTGCTTTCCATTAATGTCCTTCTTTTCTGTAGAATAATGGAATAAATCCATGAAGGTATGACTATCTTGTGGCTTAATCTTCTTTTGGATATAGTCCATCACAATTCAGCAAGGTACCCTTTCATAGATTTCTATTTCTCTGGCTGAAGCTTGAGAGTGTCCTGAATAAGAGTAAGTAGGCTTGGCCCTTATCCGACTTATCAGCTGCCTCATTTTTGCAAGATTAATTCTATGCCAGCTATTTGAGTTTTTATGAAATGGGATCACATTCAGCTTTATTACCTGAAACCGTCTTCAAGGGCAAACTGTAAAAATTGGACAGGGCCTGGGTTGGGAAGAGGGAGCAGTGGTTCAAAGGCAAAGAGCTTCAAGCATTTTCTGTTCACCTTGAAGGAAAGTAGCTTGCAACACTGCAGCCAAATACTGTGCTTATGAGCATATAGTATCTAGTTATTCTGTCTGACATATCCTCTCTACGTTCTTTGAGATCAAATTTGTTAAGTGACACATTTCTAGGAGTTTGAAAGGTGCAGAAAAAACACAAAAAGAAGGACCCCAGTCTGTGTTCTTCATTTGCAGATTAAGAGTAGCTGTTGATACGTGATTTGAAAGGTCAGTCTGGCACAGAACTCTGCACTACTTTTTCAGTGCACACAAGAACAAGTTTCCATGCATGATTTTGGTCCTTCATTCTTTAATACCATGATTAACAAGATATGCACAGAATAGGGTTAACTCAGGTAGGAAATAGAGGAAAATAGGTCAAGTTGCAGCATATGCAAGGGCTGGAAGAAGTATCAGAAAAGCAAATCCAGATTAGTCAGGCAAAAGGCAACTAAAAAGGCCTTAATTTCCAGGGCAAGTCTGAACTTGGGAGGAACTGCAAAACTGGTGAATTCCTGCATACACCAAGAGAGGAGGAGAGAGGGAGAGACTGATTACTTTGTTCTGCAGTTGTGTCCCTGGATGAGATAGGTATTGCTGGAAGATGTGACTTGTTAGGTGCTTGCAGTGTTGAAACAGCAAAGCACGTACAAAGTGGTTTTTCCTACATATGCTAGTTACTAAAAGAGAAAAAAAATCACAAAAACACGATAGCAAAAAATATCTCCATAGCATTCTTAGGATCACAGTCTCTTGTTGCTTGGGTGCAATGTGTTTGGAGGCTTTCCGTATAGTTCTTGTGCAGGTTTGAATTTCTCTGCAGGTATTCTATTGTCTTCATGATATGAGGTATATACATTTGTTTTAAAGCAAGTTTAATCAAGGAAAAGTGATGCTTATTTTGACTCTTGGTGTGCTTTCTGTACTACTCTCAGATGGTAAAGGATTTCATTAATCTGCTATGCATCTGGTGCTAATCACTGATTGTCATTCCTTTTAGGAGCTTGAATGGAGCTCTTTGAATGTGTTAAGATGTTTTCCATAACTTGTATACCAAGAAAGCTACAAGCGTATAGGAAAGAAGATAGGGATATAGGGAGAAGAACCGATTTGTCTCAGAGCCAGCTAGCCTGGCTGGGGTTTTGTGATGTTCTCTGATAATCCAGTTACACAATTTGACAGTCCTGTCTGTGATTTAATGAATTTATTTAACTTCTCTTATCATGCATTAAATGCCAAGGCCAAGCCTGGACCTCCAGTTTAGAGGACGGTTGTCATCTGAGGCTAAAGGTCAAGGTTTCTCAGTGGATAGGTACTGTAAAATGATAGTGTTGGCGCGTATTTCTCGCTTTGTCTAAGTTGACACACTTCTGACAAGACAGTTGCTAGTTTATTAACATGGAGTAACTTTCATTAAATATGTTTATTTTACCTCATTAAAACCAACTAAATCAGTAACCATGTATTTCAGTTCCTTAGCTGCACAGGACGATATGAATTTTAACTGTGGTTAATTAAATGTACTTAGTGTTTAGTTAAATATATTTAATTAATCATTATTACTTCTTTGTTAAAAACCCCTAATCACATCACAAACTTCAGAATAAACCCTTTTTAGAGGCATCAGCTTGAGTTTACTCCATGTTTCTTCTGGTTTCATTACTGTACTCAATGAAGTTGCTTAATATCATCTTGAGTATTTTATTACAGCTGCATTGTAAAGTATGTCCAGGTTTTCCCTTTGTAGCTGTTCACAAAGGAGGTACTTGAAGGCTTACTGGCAAATAATGACTTCTTTTATGTGGATTTTTTCTCTTTAATTAGTGACTAGAAACTCACTACTACGTTGTTCCAGGGTTCCCTGGTAGCTGTTACCAACCCTCCTTATTCTCCATCCATCCAATAAATGTTCTAACACTATTGTTCACATAAATAATGGTGTCTTTTTTTCAAAGTAGGAGACCTAGCTCCCTATTAGAATTACTCTACAAGGGTCAAGTAATAATAATAAAAACTCTTTTATGTAATTCTTCTGTATCTGAAGTATAGAAACCAACTCAAGAGGATTTTATTATATTGTTTTATGTATGTGCCTCACACATCACCAAGAAAGAAGTAGAAAGTTAATCACTATCTCTTCTCATATACTGACTTGCAGTATACATTGTGGTACACGTTATACACAAATTAGGAAGGCTTTAATGAAACTCTTAGCTGATATTTAAATGTTTCAGTCACAGTAAATATCACATTTGACTACTACTGATAATGTAACTTGCAATTATTTGATACCATTTAAACAAAAATTGAAGTATTTGAGAAGTGTATAATTCCTCCAGTTTTGCTGAAAACAGTCCATCTCCTGCATGCGGAGGAAAGCTTGCCAGGGTGTGCCCTGTCATTCTCTGAGCACATGCTCTTGCAGATTCACAGATTCTGAACCAGCACGTCACAGCTGCTTGGTATAGGAGAGAGTCATGCCTCCCATGCTGTCTGTGCTTTGCCATTCTCTTGGTAGGCACAGGAACACTGAGGTTCCCCAGTTCTGGTATCAGAGTGTCAAAACTCTGTTACTCCAGCTCCCTTACTTGCTCTGTGCCGCCTGAGCCTATGCAGCACAGCTGAGTAAGTGCTTGATGGGATTGTGTCTGGCATCAGTAGTCAGAGACTAGCATTCTCTTACTGTGGTGTGATGTCCTGTATATATGGGAACAGAAGGAAAGTTGTAAACCTACCTACACTACATTTATTAGCAGAAACCTTTCCACTTACTATTCTGCACTATTGAGATGTACCAGGCCTGGATATCCGCATCAGGAAAAGAGTTTTCTCTGAGAAGGCAGGAAACCTCAATGTTTTATCCAGTCTATGATCATATTTCTGTTCTGAGGCATTCTTATACTTGTTTCATCAATGTGTTGCAAAGGGTTATTTCATGTGACTTTCAAATGCAACCATCCTACACAGAACTATAAATAAAACAGGCAGAAAGTTATGTGTGGGATTACACTTCTGGTAGCAGTAGCAGTCTTCATCAGAAAAATGGGAATAAGTGAATATAAGGGAGTAGAAGTTAGTTTAAGTTAGCATGCTGGTTGTAAATTAATATTGTTTCTGCTTCCAGTCTGTTAATCCTTTAATTTAGAAATGTAGCTTTAATTAATAGAAATAAGCATGCTGTGTGTGACAGCCTACTCAAGTCCTTGCTATGTTATGAATAAATACTCAGATTGAGACTGGACACCTTTCTGGATTTGAAGAAGGAGGCAGACAACAATCTAGCAATGGTGACATGTTCCATGCAGGAAATGGCTTTTTGATGGTGTTTGATAGAATATGCAACTTTTTTACCTTCATGTGACAATTGTTTTGGTGCAGTTTTGAAGAGAATCCTGTCTCTCTTCTGCTAATGATTGGTTGGATGCCAGATGAGTGTACTATAGGAGGAGGTTAGTCCTGATCTGTTTTCTGAGTAGTCCCAAAGCAGCAATCTGTTGTTTAGGGCCACTGTAATTTCAGTACTCTGTGAAGCATGGTGGGTGAATTTCTCATCAGGTGGATTTGCACAGTTACGCAAACCATGCTAACCTTGACAGCAAAACTCTAAATAAATATCTCAACACTCTTTGATATGTGAATGTGTGGTCTGCCAGCTGTAAGGATGCAGTAACACACCAGTGCATCTTCAGGAGAACCAATCTCCTGGGATTTAAGCTGAAAAGGATGATTACAGAGTGGCTGTGTTTTAAATGGCATGATTCTAAAGTATCTTCCAGCATCTTGCAATAGTCAGAATATTGTCAGTTCACCTTTTTATCTTATGATGCCGTGGGGGTTGTTTCTAAGGCCAGTGTCTTTCAAAGGTTTCATAGAATCATAGAATAGTTAGGGTTGGAAAGGACCTCAAGATCATCTAGT
>JASSUY010047962.1:0-12503 GCA_032466535.1 Forpus xanthops
CTCAGATCCAATCTAAACTTCCCCTGTTTAAGTTTGAACCCATTGCCCCTTGTCCTCTCACTACAGTCCCTCATGAAAAGTCCATCCCCAGCATCCCTATAGGCCCCCTTCAGATACTGGAAGGCTGCTAAGAGGTCTCCACGCGGCCTTCTCTTCTCCAGGCTGAACAGCCCCAACTTTCTCATCCTATCTTCATAGGGGAGGTGCTTCTGTTCCCTGATCATCCCCATGGCCTCCTCTGGACTTGTTCCAACAGTTCCATGTCCTTTCAATGCTGAGGACACCAGAACTGCACACAATACTCCAAGTGAGGTCTCCCGAGAGCAGAATAGAGGGGCAGGATCACCTCCCTCAACCTGCTGGTCACGCTCCTCTTGATGCAGCCCAGGATACGGTTGGCTTTCTGGGCTGCAAGAGCACACTTAAGCCGGCTCGTGTTCATTTTCTCATGGAGTAAGTCCTTCTCCTCAGGGCTGCTCTGAATCTCATCTCTGCCCAACCTGTAGCTGTGCCTGGGATTGCTCTGACCCAGGTGGAGGACCTTGCACTTCATGGTTAAACTTCATCAGGTTGGCATCAGCCCACCTCACAAGGGAAGGACTGAGTACCTCACCATGCCAGCAGCCTTTGGTACCTGCCGTCCCCATGTTAGCCAGTGCATCCATGTCCCGTGTGTCCCTTGCAGGTGACTTGCCCCACAGCCTGCCGGGATACCTGGTTTTCCACTGCAGTAACCCCAAGTACTGGGTCTATGCTGACAAGAGGTGTAATGGGATGAACGACTGTGGAGACTGCTCGGATGAGATGGGGAGCTGTAAGTCTCTCTTCTGGTTTCTGCTAGGAAAAAGGTCTCTTCTGCTGATGGATTGAGATGGGTTGTACATGTGTGGTGCTCACTGGGGCTGCTGGAAACACCTGGAGCCTGGCATCCATTGCTAAAGCCCAAAATAGCCAGGATAGGATGTATGAACTATGAGGGCTCCATCCCATCAGCTGCTGAGGGCTCTGTGTCAAAGCCTGGTGGCAATCAAGAGGAGAAAGTCTCCATTCTTTGTTCCCAATCCCAAAAGTCACTCCTCTTCCTGAGTATGGAGCGTTTTCATCACGATGAGTGGCTGTAGGCATCAGTGACCATTCAAATTGGCCTTTGGTTGTTGCTCAGGACAGGGTGTTGCGTGGTACATCTGTGTGCTGGGGGGACTGAGTGTGCCTTAGCAGCTTCAAACCCAGCAACCTAGATCCTTCCCTTGGTAAAATGAGCAGCAGGTTTGTTCCTAAGTCCCCGTCCCCCCCCGGTTTTGAGCTATCAGCAGCTTTCTCTAGAGTAGCTTGCTAAACAGAGATCAGCCACAGCTAGCTGTTCCTCCCAGATGGCACACCTGCCATGAAGGTTGTATTGCTGCAGGTTGTACTGCAGTCACGCTCCGTGGCTTCTCCCACAACAGCATCATGCGAGTGTCCTCTTTGGTGGCTTCACAGTAGCAGCACTGTCACCATGGCCCTTCAGTAGCTGCAGGGGGTGGAAGGGTGGAGTGTAAGGAGGGAGGGAAGGGGTCAGTGCAGCAGAAGCACTTCTGTCCTTGTTTTCCATCCCTCCCAGCAGCTGCCTGCCCCCCGTGCAGGTCCGACTGGTGGAGCTGCAGCCCTGTGCTCTACAAGTACTGCTCCTGCATCCCCCGGAGGCTGTGTCGTGATGGCATCCAGCACTGCCTGGACTGGTCTGATGAGTATGTCTGCACACCATGAACTGACTGCGTTGTCACCGTGGCACCTTGGTGTTCTCCTGCTCAGCGTCTGCTTGGGAAGCTCCAACCAAGCAGATCCTCAGCAGCAGCGCAATGACACTTAACAGGGGTGAAATGCTATGGCAGCCCACGTTGCAGGCTAGATGCTGGCTGCAGGGTACCCTCAAGGGCCTCCTGTCATTTGAGGGTGAGCCCTTTCCTCGTGGGCACAGCACTGTCTTGCAGCATTGACTCGATGGCTTGTGTGCCAGCTCTGGAGACTGTTTACAGCTCTGCCAACACAGGTGCTATGTCTGGACAACCCAGAGCAAGGAGCTTCTCCTGTATGGACATGCTGGTGTCTTTGTAGGCAGCCAGGTGAAGGTACATTGAGGTCTACCTTAAGGAGCAGAAGCTGAGTGAGGTGAGCCTTTCCAGTCCTTGGGTTAGCACTTCCCTCTGACACGTCTCCAACACTTCTGATCCTCACAGGCAGGAGCAGCTTGTGCTTGTGTTCAAAGCACGTCTGCAGATGGTTTCAGCAGCAGCGCTGAAGGATCTGCATTGGTGCTCCCAGAATGCTTCCTTGGGAACGCTGTGCTGAGGATGGCACCGTGGGGAGCTGCTGCAGAGCCCACCTCCTGTGCTCTTCTCAAACTGTGAAGGCCAATACGAGTGTCATGGCAAGGAAAACTGGAGAGGTTTCAGGGTGTGTGGGGATAAATCCCTGTGTCCCAATATAGCTGTCCCTGCAAGCCAGGGCAGGAACAGCAGGTATGTAAAATGCACTTCTGGGGGCTGTGCTGTTTTGGAGCAGCAGCTTAGCAGGGTGAGAACAGCCTGGGCTGGGATGCATTTGCACTGGGGTTGGCAAAGAAGGGAGGGGGAAAAGTCACAGCCTTGGAGAAGAGAGCAGGAGAAAACCAAGCGCTGCTCCTGGGGCAGAGCGGGGTGACAGTGGGATCTGCGCGTGGCTTGTTTGGTTCCTGTGCCAGCAAAGCAGGATCAGGCAGCCAAGCCTTCAAGGGTATAGATGTGGATGTGGCACTGAAGTGTAAGAAAAGTATATCTCTGCTCCTTTGAAAGTCTCATCTGTGTCTACGGCATCATCTCTGAGAACCCCCCACATTTACAGTGGGTGCACTTACTTTCCTAGGCCCCAAGCAAACGCTTTTTCCCACCTCCATCCCAGGTCATGGATCTTTCAAAATAACCCCCTCTGTCCTGTGACCTGCAGCTCTGCGTGTCCCCGTGACTGGGATCAATGGTGAATGTTCTGATTTGTCACTGGGATACAGCTGTAGGTAAGAGACCTTTTACAAATAGCTTTACAGTGCTCTGACTCATACTTCACCTGGAATGAGATGGCAAAACTCTGCATTATGGAACTGGTACTATGGGAAATCCTTAAAGCCACATTTGATAACCCAAAGAGGAGCTCATGGAGGGGGACTTCAGGGCAGAGCTGCTGGCTCAGCCACTTTTGCTGAGGAAGAAGAGCTGAGCTCTGGTTCAGATTGAGTTCAGGCAGTTTGCCTGCTCTTTGGCTTTGAAGTGGGAGGGTGTGCAACAAGCTCTCTACAGTGGTAGGGCCAGGGGGGCTACAATGCTGCATGCTTCTATAGCATAGAGCTCAGCCAGTATGACTGGTAAAAAAACCCTATGCTTTGTATCAAAGATGCTGGGATAGACATGACTTTCTGGATCCTCCAATGCTTGCTGTGGTTGGGAAGAGAGTGCTGGTTAGGCTGATCCATATGGCAACTTCTGTATTCTCCCAGTCCAATATTTGTCGATCATTGCCAAGTTCTAAGATGTTCCTGAGGGTGAAAAGGAAAGGATTGGGGCATGCAACATGTAAGCATTGTGCTTGTTATGCTGAGCTTCATCGCAGCAGAGGCCAAGTGGTGGCTTGCTTTGGCTGGATGGGGATGATGTGGGGGTCTGGGAATTCTTACTTTATTGCGAGACATGATACAGAAGGCAGAGAAGGTTATTGTGCCACCTCCTCTGTCCTTCAGCAGGAAGGTGTGGAAACGGGGGCAAGCTTAGGGCACGTGGAGGATATCCCTGGCTGCAAGAAGGAAACCAAACACAGTCACCTCCCTTTCTGCTATCTTTCAGCTGTGTAATTGAGCTGAACCCAAAGAAATGGGATCAGGAATGTGATCTCTGCAGCAAAGATAGCCAGTAAAGTCTTACTGGTGTCAGAGGAGCTGGTACCTGCAGGGTGGAGCCCCAGGGTTGCTCCCAGGCTGACATCCCTGTATCACTTCACAGTGATCGCTCCTTGCAAGGCCAGGGCTGTGATTAATGGCCTCAGGTTAGGAGAGAGGAAGCAGGGACTCATCCTGCTTTGCATTTATGCCTGTGAAGAGACTACCTGAGAGAGACATGGGAAGCAGCAGCAAGATGCAGAAGCCAGCCTGGAAACAGCCAGGGATGCGGCAGGGAGTTTGATAGATTGAGCCTATCAGGGTGAGTCCCCTCCTGTAATTTTCTTACTTACCACCTTGTTCCTGGTCAGCAGGGGCTGAGTGCCTTACAGAGAGCAATACACAGGGATTAGTAGGTTGAGGCACCAGTAAATGTGTCTGAGTCTTCTTAGAACAAAATGTATACAGTGGTGTGTTTAAAAGAGGAA
Source organism: Forpus xanthops (assembly GCA_032466535.1). Taxonomy (NCBI): domain Eukaryota; kingdom Metazoa; phylum Chordata; class Aves; order Psittaciformes; family Psittacidae; genus Forpus; species Forpus xanthops. The sequence goes on from JASSUY010047962.1 coordinate 4,369, forward strand.
GGCTGCTGGTCAGCAAGAAACCTAAGGAAAGGAATAATTGTACCAGGGTGAACAACAGAAGAAACACAGTGCTCTAGAACAGCTCTTCTGAAAAGGAAGGATGTTCTGTATTATTTCACTAACAAGCCTGTGAACTGGGCAGATTGTTCATGTCGAATCACAATGTGCCTGTTTTCCAGCTCAAGGCATCTGCTCCCAGCTGCTTTACTTGATGTGAAATGGAGAATACGACTGTGAGACGTGCATCTCTCCATTAGCAGATCTCCACAGTGGTGGAGGGGCTAGCAAAAGCAATCCATGGGGGCTGTGGGACCCCAGGCCAGCTGCAGGAGGAGGGTTGTGCTTGAGGACCACAGTTGTCTTCCTTGTTGAGAGGCTGTTTTGCTAAGTCACTACTAGTGCCATTATTTGCTTGCAGAGAGCTGATGCAGTTGTCAGTGGAAGCTATTAATAGACTTGTTTCTGGGGAAAAAATGTAGGGCTGGAATGCAAGTCTGAGTATTTTGTTCATGTGTAGTCCTTTGCTTTGAGGAGAGTTTAGCAGTAAAAGAGCAAACAGAGAAAGGGAATTAGTTCTCTATGCATTTTTGAGAGGAAGACCCTTTTCTTGGCCTCTGCATGGTTTCCAAGGATGTGTTGCTTTACTTGTTGCTGAATTATAGTGAACAGCAGTGTAAAAGGAAGATATCCTCTAAGTACTAATAGGGGAGACCTGTAGTGAATTCTTGGCCTTACAGGCCTTAAAGCAGAATGAGGTTGCTCTCCCCAACTCATGGGCATTGTGCACCTCAGCCAGTTTTGACAGAGACAGAGCAGGAATTTGATGATCATAGGATCACAAACTGGTTTGTGTTGGAAGGGGCCTTAAAGCTCATCCAGTTCCAACCCCCTGCGCCATGGGCAGTGACACCTTCCTCTAGAGCAAGTTGCTCCAAGCCACGTGCAGCCTGGCCTTGAACACTGCCATGGGGCAGCCACAGCTTCTCTGGGCACCCTGTGCCAGCGCCTCAGCACCTTCACAGGCAAGAACTCCTTAGTATCTAATCTAAATCTCTCCTCTTTCAGCTAAAAGCCATTTCCCCTTGTCCTGTCACTAATAGGATGCTAAACACACCTGAATCATTACAGCTGTACTCCTAGCCTTGAATGTCTTGGTTTTTTTTTTTACAGCAAATATGCACAATTTATATTTGAATTATAAATATTCCCTGAATGCTTTTAGGTAGGAGAGCACAGTTGGTATATTGCAGGCACCGAGAATAGTTTTTAAACCACAGAACACTCTCGAAAGCAGTGAATTCACTTATAAGGGAAACTATACTCCAACTGCAGTCTAATCTCTATAATAACCCAGTTTCAATCTTCATTTCCTGGGCTAAAATGAGAAACTGGGGATTTCTGTTCTACTTTGGCTTTCTGGAGGGGTTACTGTCTCTCTTGTCTCCCTCCCATGGGGCCTGTGCTTATCCTCTTAGCTGCTTCCCTTTGTTAGAGCTCTACCAGCACTACAGGCTGAGGTTTATGTTCTACCAGCACTACTGATGTCTCAGGATACTTGAGGAGCACAGTGCAGCTTCATTTCAGATGAGCCGCAGTGATCAGTCTTCTGCCCCTTGGGAAGCAAGAGAGGAGGAGGGATAGGACCAGCTATTTTGTGAATAACAACCTCTGTCAGAAGAATGAGTTAAGGATGACAACAAAACACTTTATTTGAAAAAATTATTATGTATTGAAAATATACAGTAGTATCATCAACCTTCTCCTTGACTCTACCCCCTCCCCAGGCATAGGTTAACCCGCAAGCATGTCACAGCAGCCAGAGTTAACAATACTGGTCTCCTTTGTTTCTCCCTCTCAATGTGTCTAAATTCTGTCATCAGCAAGAAAACAACAAACAAAAGACCCACTTCTTTCTGACTCAGTAGGTATTTAACAAATCCCAGTCCTCCACAGTGAGGCACAGATGCTTCTGTTTCGAAGTCCTTTCTCTCTCTTGTTCAGCCAAAGCTCTTTTTTTGTTGTTCTTTAATTCGTGGCTGCCCACAACCTCCTTTTTCAAAGGTAAATGGCAATTTGGAACTTTTTCCTTATAAAACTGCAAGTTTCCAGATGCTTTTGTTTCTGCCTCCACCAGCTTGCATTTGACTACTTCCTCTATTCTGTGTGTCTTGCCATCTGCAGGAAAAAAAGAGAATATTAAGTTTAGATTTGAGGGAACAGCAGTGATGCTGTAAAATGCATACTTATGTCACAAACAGTTTTGGCCAAGCCAACTTGGAATGCTGATTGCTTTTCTGGAATGTGTATAGGGGGGAAATGATATTTACATTTTGGACTTTGAATTTTAAGCAGAAAACTCAGTTATGATGTTACCACACTGTACTTTGAGTTTGCTGTACTTCAATATCCAGCAGTCAAACAAATGAAAGAACTCAAGCACACTGTAATGCAGTTACTCAAGGGGCTGAAATGTTCCACCTCAGATACTATTCAAGCTAAAAAAAAAAAAAGGAAGTATTGAAATGTTTCTTGTAAAAAAGAAAACAAATGAACTTTGTGGTCTCTGTGCAGTTACGTACAAAAGCGCAGAGCTGCTGTTCTGGATCTCAAGTTGTCTTGTGGCTTGATGGCCTCCATAGCTGCCTGCTCCCACTGCAACACAGTCTGAAATAACACAAAGTTAAAAAAGCTGCTTGCAAAATGCACAGAAATATCATGGGAAACAACTCTATTTCTTATTCTTTCCTGTTCAAGGATTTAATGCTCCATAAGGATGATTTCTAGAGATTAAAACAGACATAAACCCCCATACCTGTTCTGCCCATCCCTCTGTTTTGCAGTTGCTGTGATCAAATTCTTTCAGAGGCACTTCTGAGTGGACCAGGCCTATCTGCATTTGGAGCCGCTTAATGACAGCATTAACATCCTAGTGAAAAGGGAAATAAAGTGGTCAGAGCGGGAGAACATTTGATTACACTTGTCCTGTAAACTTAAGATGCTTTTTTACCTTGAGCCCTGTCCCAGAAATGTCCAAACAGTTCAATTTCTTGAAAGAAAGAAGGTATCCAATTCCCACATCTGTGATTTTAGGGTTACCTGTAAAGAAAAGTCAAGTGAAGTGAGCTAAGTTTCAAGATGTGGAGAAAGATGATCAGAATACCAAGAAACTCTTTGTTCCAAAGGCTAATACTGGAGCAAGATAGGCTTTGGCCTTTTTTTCGGTAGTATACTTTGTATTTTGAAAGTGAGTGAAAACTGACTTTTCCCTTCTAATTATCAAAACACAAGTATTTACAATCGCAATTCTCAAACTACTAACAGTATTTATGTAAGTAGCAAGTGACTGAGACTACAGGTATGACCTGTGCCTTCTGGAAAGCTACTGGTGAAATTCACGTTCAGTACTTGGAACCATCAACTTAATTGTAGTCCTTTTCAGAAAGGAAACAGGTTGTTTCTAGTATTAAACCATGCAGTACTTACAAGACAAGTCTAATACCAAAAGGTTCTCAAGTCCCTTTTTCAACACTCGGACTGGTGCTGTCATCCTGCGAAGGCCTGCATCTGATAAAGAGTTGTCTTTCAGGAGAAGCTGTTTTACACTGGGAGGAGAGATACAAACAGATGGGTTTAGTCATTAGATTAGACAGTTCTGCAGAATGTCCTAAAACTCTGTGCCAACCCTCCAGTCTTCTTTGATAATGTTGGTAAAAAGTAGTAAGGAAGAAGCCTGAGTTAGTAGGACTAATAAATACCTTCATATTGCCTCTGCTAGCTCAATAGAAACACTTACATGACCAGCTATTCCCAGAGCTCAGGGACAAACTGATCCTAGCACACAAGCATTTGCTGAAGGAGACAATAAGGTTCTTTATACACTCAAATTCTTTAAACCAAGGCTGCCAACCTCAAATCCACTCAAAACTACAAACAGAAAAATGCTTGGCAAAATGGGAGACAGATTTGGGAAGAGACACAGCAATGATTTTTACATAAGCAGATGATCAAAAAATGGGAAAAACAACACTAAAATGTTCTCCAGAGAACTTCAAGGCAAAATCTTAATGTGAAACGCACCAAAATCTTACAGTAATGTAGTATCTCCTAATTAGCAGCCATCCTGCCTACCGATTTCCATCGTTGTCTACTTTTCAATCTATTAACTAAATATTGAACCTCCTGCCTGGGGAAATCTTAATCCGGAACATGGTTTGGGTAAAACTGTGGCTGATAAAGCTCCTGCTTAAGAAAAGGAAATAGAAGTGTAAAACTGCTCCGAATCCTTAAATGGAGCTTTTACCTGGCCAATGGAAATGATAAGAAGTTGATTTAAAACCATGAAACAATAAATGACCTTGCACATTTGTAGGACCTTTTACAGTTCAGTATGTGCTTTCTGCACAACAAATTCTGTAGTTCGGTTGCCTCAGGAACAGGCTTTATGAACCAAAATCTTCAAACTTGTACACTGCTGCCTGTGAAACTTCCCTTTAAAGCCACAACCTGATTCTTTGAACTGCTCAGTGACAGGAAAAGACAGTGCAATTTTTAGATGTGTCAAGAAGTCAGTACCTAGACAGAGCCTCTTTGGTGAGGTGTTCCAGCAGCTCATGTTCATCTCCAAGTTTACAACAGGAGAGATCCAAACATGTCAGCTCACGGAAAGACTTAATTTCTTCTAGCTTTTCAGAGATAACCAGGTATCTGCAGAGAGGAAAAAAAACCAAAGCTATAAGTGTTCAGGCACACAAGAAGGCACCTATATCCTCAAGTGTCACAAGCATAATGCAGTCATTTCTTCTGAGTACCTGTGTGGAAAGTGACAGAAATTACCCTGCTGTCCTACCTGTTTATGCACAGCCTGCACACAACACATCTGAATTCCCAATCTTCCCCTTGAACAAATGTCATTGTTTTGCTTTGATTCAAAATATTTGCCTAGCAATTAAGACTTCAATTTGCAAACATCACCTTTAGGGACTTCTTTATAGATTACTGTCGTATTATTTTAGAACCATGCAAAATCTACAGTCTAATTTACTGTAAATCAACTTCACAAACTGCTTTCCCTCAGTATTTAGAAGGTGTGTAAATAAACCCACATTCATCCAGGTTTAAAATCTACTTCAAATGTAGTAGCATAGCTTGTCAAATGGCAAAATCTTGCTTTTTATATGCATAAGATACTTCACTAGAGATAGAAAGTCCTACAGGACACTGGCAGGACTCCAGCTAGAGCTGTGACTACACCCCAGGCTGTAGTTACTCAGTGGGTTATTTTTTTAGCTGGGTTGGCTCCCTGATCTGATTCACTCTGCAGCCATGCAAACATCTGTGCTGGGACTATTCAGTAGGAGGCTTAGAGATGGAACAAACCACTAAAGAATGGCATGCATGAGTATGCAGTTAGAAGCACGTAGCAGTCACTACCTCACTAATCTCCCTTGCATTTACCTCATATTGTCCCAGTGGCAAGACAAGCCCCAGATTCACTAATCTCTCCTGAGTTTACCTTATATCATCACGGCAAGATATGCCATGCATCTTCACTGCTGAAATGAGGGGTCCTTACTAATTTGATCCCTCAAGGAACACCTCTTTGGGCATGCAAATAAAGGGTTTTTAATATCTTCACACTGCAAGTAGTATACCTATGAAACTACCTCACCAATTCCCTTAGCTAGGCAATTCAGCAATGCAGAAGGCAGTACGTATAGTCAGAGCATGAGCCAATTCTTGAGAGATACTATTGGCTCAGGGGGGTTGTAAAGAGAAGAGTGGGCTCTTTTAGAAACAAGATTCATCAGAAAATTGCCTTGATACCTTACTTGCTGGATTTCAAAGACTCAATTCTTAACTCGGCTTTCTGTAATAGCAAAAGATGCCAGAAGTAACTTCAGTTCTGAATTAAGCCCATAAAAAGTATCTGTACTAGAGATTAAAAGGGAATAGATTTAAAGGATGAAACAAAGGATAATTGACCTCTGTTCAAACATTCCTGCTGTGCGCAGAGCACCCCTGGCACTTCAGATGAATATGCCTGTACTTTGATTTTAAACTGAATAAACCAGTCCTCTTTCAAGTGCAGAGATGGAAGATAGCCTGGTTATATTACTGGGAAAGACTTCAGTAGGCACAAGGCTTCAAAAACATAATCCAGTTTTCAGCTTGGTAACACTCTCTTCTAGTGAAAGATAATGTGGGTATTGAGAAGATGGGAAAACTGGTGCTGGACTCTAACCAGAACCTCGCTAAAGCATGTTCAACATAGGTATAAGAGCCATAATAAAGTAAGGTAAACCCTGCATGACTTCAAAGCCTGTAACTTACCTACAAGCCTGTATCTTCTTCTGAGCCCCCCAAAAGAATCAGGATGGTAAACAGTAAATAAACCTCCTTTGCAAGGGTGTATTTTATCTGCACAGTCAGCTAAATGTGTTGAAATGCTTATAAACAGCAATTACAAAAACATTCCATGAAATACCTGAGAAGGCATTAAACACACAGACTGCTATGGAAAATAGTATGGTTAAAAACCAGCTGCAGTTTTAATCCTGCACATGAAACCCTCTGTTAGTTAACATGAACATAGTCTGTTACCTGTATTATGACTTGCACCTTAGCAGCTGCACTTGAAGGAAGGGAATGGGACAAAAGGAAGCAAGCGGAAGAGTCAGATAAGGCTCAGGCCATTTCACTAAAATTGGGTGACAGCTCAAGAGATTATATTTTAATTATAAAATACTTCAAGGTAAACTTTAAGTGTGCTAGGAAAAAGCACTAGCAGACGACAACATTTGTGACTGAAGACACTTACCTGTTCCTCAGGCATAATGAACATAGCACCAAATTGCCATATGCTTCAGTGAACTTCTGCAGAGCTCTCAGTCCAGTTACTGGTTCTGTGAACTTTTGTCTTGCTTCTGCGGCTGAAAAGAGCTTTTCAGCAATCTGCTCTGGGAAACCAATCAACGAGTCAATGTGATCAACATTGTCAGAAATGTAACCCAGCACTAAGCTGAAGAGAGACTTGGCCGAGTAGCGGAGGTTCCCCTCCTTAGTGTACGTGAAGATGAAATGATCAGTCCTCTGCCTCCGTGCCCTATCGTCCTCCCTGTTCATACACAGCTCCACTGAAAATCCTCTGGAAAACAGCCTAAAAGGTCTTGTTTTGGAAGTGACATGCTGTATGCCGCCTGCACCCGGATTTACCACATGCAGCTTCCCATTTTCACGCACATAGATGGGCCCAGTATCCAAATGGCTTTCTGAGTGGAGACAGTAAGACATTCCCCTCGACCAGCTCTGCAGAAACAAACCGTAGGTATGTAAAGAATAGCCACAAGAGGAAAGACCCAAACCCATGCAGCTCTCCTCAATGCCTGAGCACAGTCACATAACCCTGCAGTGTGAGGAAGGGCAGGCTGTGTGGCACAGGGGTGTGCCTCGTCTGCCATTAAACCATATCAGCAGTCAAAAGGGAGCTGAAACCAGAGAGGTGAAGGGGACTTGCTGTGCCAGGGCCCTGCTGCTCTGTGCCCGGTGCCATCAGAAGATCCCAGCCCTACACAGGGGCTCTGGGGAAGCAGCCTTCAGAGCTTGGCCTGGCTCTGCTGCAGGCAGAGGGGAAGGAAGGGAGAGGGCAAATGGCTGACTGCAGCAGGGCAATGGAGCCCGCTGGAGAATCTCCCTCCCTGGGAGGTGGGCAGGCTCCTGCTGCCCCTTCCCCACCCGCTACCGGGGGGCTTGAGCGCAGGGGTCCTGGCGGGAGCAGGATGGAACAGTCCCTGCCACGGAGAGGGCCGGGATCCTGGCAGCTCCTACCCTGAGGGGTTGGGGACTCCGCTCCCGCGGGGCAGAAGGTCGAGCCCTGCCTGAGGGGGAAAGGGGCGCTGAAGGGATCGGGCCCTTCCCGAGGCGAGCGGCGAGGGGACAGGGTCCACCACTGAGGGAACAGGAGGGGGATCGGTCCTGCCCGGGGGGTCTGTGAAGGGATCGGGGTGAGCGCGCCTTGACCGGGTGAAGCCCAGAGAGGCACAAGGGGAAGGGTCCCCTCCCGCCTGGAACCCGTCCACCCGGGCCGCCAGACTCGCAGCAGGGAGCCGAGCCCCGGTGCCCCGCTCCCCGCCGGAGCC
>JASSUY010047963.1:0-31634 GCA_032466535.1 Forpus xanthops
GAAGTTGCCCCATCCCTGCAGTGTTCAAGGCCAGGTTGGACACAGGGGCTTGGAGCTCTGTGCTCTATGGAAGGTGTCCCTGCCCGTGGCAGAGGGTTGGAACTGAATGAGCTTTAAGGTCCCTTCCAACCCAAACCAGTCTGTGTTTCTGTATTTATTTAAATAAGTATATGTATGTGTTTACTTTCCAAAGAAAGTGTATAAATGGAATAGAGGTTGTCCTTTTGATGTTAAGTGAGAAAAAAAGAGTTCGTCACAGTACAGACGAGCGCAGACTTCTGCTATGTCTGTGGGTCTGTCCTGTTCCACCCAGAAGCTGTGTTCACTCTTGGCAGGCTGCAGTGTGTGTACACGTCACTGGCTGCTGCTGGGGACGAGGCTGCTTTGGAAATCATTCTTGCTTGCACAAGACATTCCTTGGGCAGAAGAGATCAACAGCGTCCCCTTTGCTTTGAGCAGGGTGTCTGCTCTGTGGGTCACCCACATCTCTGTCTTGGGGAGTTGTGGAGCAGCAATGGGTGGTGAGACACATTGCTAAGAGAGAATGGGGAGGCTCTCAGCCCAGTGTTTAGCACAGGGCCCCAGAGCTGTTGTTTCTACTTGAACTGAGGTGGTCTGGCAGCTGCTGGTTTGAGCAGTCATATTTCACCTTCAGCCATCTGGAAATAACCTCCCAGGTAGAGCATTTCTCCTTTCCCCTTCTTTGCATTTGAAGTGCAATTCTTTGCTCTAGCAAAGATTTGCCACACCAGAATCTCCAACCACTGGGCTGGGACATAATAGGAAGAGAAGACTCATCTGCACTCATGTCTCGGTGGATCTGCGACCCCAGGTCTGTGAGACCAGTGGCCAGTGCCATACTCCCTGTGCCTCCCTCCCCCGCTCCACGTTCCTTCCTCTGCCACTTTAGATATCACCTCCTGACAGGCAGCTGAAGAGCAGTGCATTCATTTGTGTCTAAGGTGGGAGGCTGTAATGAAGAGCTGAGTAACTTGGAGGCCTCAAATTAAGCAGAATGATTCAGAGCACACTGCATGTATTTCAGAACCAATGTGTCTGGAACCTGAACGGGGAGGGCAAAGGGAACACTTCAGCACTCTGGTTGGTTTTATGCTGACAAACCTTGCATGAAGGACAGTTGAAAGGGCTCAGGAGGATTGGGGAGGAAGGGGGTAGCAACTCCAGTTCAGAATGAGCCAAACCCTTGTGATTTGTGTATGAATGTATAAAGAGCAGCTGGAGCCCAGTCTGCCCATCTCATAAGTCTTGCCCTGGCCAGTCTGGAAGGCATTGTGCTGCTGGCCACCAGGCTGGTCCTCCAGGTGAAATCTGGGGAAGACATGCACCCTTTGCTGGGGCATCACTCATGATCCAAACAGCTGTACAGTTCCAAAACCAAAGCAGGAGAAGAGGAATAATTTTAGCATTTGGAATGAATGTAAACTGCATTTGGAACATACCAAAGCAGTAATAGAGGTGAAGAAAGTGACTAAAAGTGAGCAGAGATTCCTGGACCCTTAACAAGAAACAGTGAAACGCTGTGAAAATAGTGGAACAACCACTGGGTACAGGAAAGAAGTGATCCAAATTACATCCCCATCCATATTTATTTCCCACAAACAACATGGTGCTTTGTGTTGCTGTACCACTGCTGTGCTTTCTTAACCGACCTAATCCAGAGGTGTCATTGCACAAATCACCATCATTCGTTTCTTTATAGGTTGTGTGGTAATAAAAGTAACTCCCTAACATAATTGAGCGTCATTTAGTACTTTTCTTCTGAGTCATAATAAGAAAACCATGTGAATGTTTCCTCCCCTACAAGCCTAATGTGGATGTTAACTTTGAAACCTAATTAAATGCAAAACGTTATGTTAGCTACATAATGCTGGTCACCCCTGGCAAGACAGTGGAGAGAAGGTAGAAGTGAAGACCCTGAGAAAGGAGTTTGGAATAAAATAAGAAACGGATCAAGTGAAAGAAAGAGAAAGAGGGGGAAAAGGAACAGAAACTGCAGGAGAAACACAGCTTTTGCTACACCAAGCTCATACCAGGTTGGGGTTTGTGCAGCAGTTACACTGTATTGTTGGGTGGTTGTGCTGTACACAACAGCTGCTTTGACTCCAGTCTCCTGGAGTGTGTGATCCCAGGGATGTGTTCAAAGCACAGGGTGGAATCAGGATTGCCTTGTGGCTTCCTTGGAAGAGCAAGGCATGTGGGTTTACAGAATGGAAATTAGAGGTTGGATTGTCTGCATTAGATGCCATGGTCTGGAAAGAATCCTGCCTTAATTCTGTTAACTTCTAAAGCAGTTAACATCTGATACTCTGTAATGGTAATATGTTGACACTGTCTCTGGTTGCACAACCTTAACTTCACAGTGCATATATTGCATGGAGTTTGCATGCTGGCCAGCCTGCTGTGTGGCACCAGCAACCACATTCCTATGCTGTTTCTGCAGGGTGCTCAAGTTTTGGCCTTTGTCTTTCTTATGGAGAAAACTCTCAACTTGTGAGCAGCTGGGACATCGCCTCCAGCACCTCCAGGTCATCAGCAGTAACAAAAAGGCTCAAACCCAGACTCAACTCATGAGGTATGGAGTACACAGAAAGCCATGTGCATCTTTGCTCTAGCCCTGTCCCCTTTGGGGAACCCAACCATAGATCCTATGCCCACAGAGCACTACGTAGTCCTCACTGCACCAGGTCATGCCACCTTCCTTGCTCTAGTCCCTGCTAGTTTCAGATCTTTACACTCTGTTTACATTAATTATACCAGATGAATGCCTTTTTCCCTAGCCTGGGAAAGGCAACTAGGATATTGCCCACAGAAAGCTTATTCTGCACCATGTGTGTAGTGCTTTGCTATGGGTACTCCCACAGGCTCAGTGCTTTCATATGTGCTGCTGTTAACCAAAAGGTACAATCAGTATTCAGTGACACTTCCCATAAGATTAGGAAGGTTTAAATGCTGCCCACTTCCACCCACTCTTCTGGGGAATTTTTCTTGCAGTAACTGCAGAGCAGAGACTCCAACCCCAGTAGCAAAGTCAGTGTAATAGAAAAAGCAAACACACAGCACAGCAAGTGGAACAGGGAGAGGCAGAGATCTGAGGCAGATACTGAATGCCCTACAGCCATTACACAGTGAGGCTTGTTCTGTGGGGTCCTCTGATCCTGCAGTAATAGACTCCTGGGGAACATTTAAAAACAGATCAGCAGATTTGAAGGCCAAAAGTAACTGTGATTGTTTAGGCTGACTTCCTGAATAGCTCACATCATGGAATTGATTCAGAACCTCTTAGCCACAAAGGGGCAGTTCAGGAACCCTCCTGGGTACATGCATGTACCCAGAAACACTATTTAGTATATCAACTAGTAATTCCACTAAAGTATACCTCTCGGAAAGCCACTGGATCTCCCTGTGGATACTCCCAAGTACTGGTGGCCTTAGTATTGGTAAATCCCACCCCCCCATGTGTATGTATATACACACTTTGTGTGACACTCTTTTTTGAGCTTCAATCCCACTCTTTGCTCCCCTTATTAAGAAAGGGTTTGTGGCAGACCCTGAATGGCCCTGTGCTTGGCCACTGAAGTAGCAGCACACCACTGAAATTCAAAAGATCTCTATAATGTGCTACTTCAGTGAATTGTCCTGAATTAACATCCTGGGATGTTAAAGATGCTGTGTAAGAGAACCCAGCAATTGTCACTGAAGCACAAAACACTCTCCTTCGTTTTTCTCTAACACCCTTTCTCTTTATCTGGCATGCAGGAAAGCCAACATCTTTGTCTCTCTGCTGATTGATGTGACTCTGGGGATACTGCTGATGTCCTGGCTGTATAGAAAGAACCGAATTGGTCACCTTGCTGACACTCTCATCCCTGTGGCTGATGTAAGTCTGGCGAAAGCCGTTTCTGTTTGACCTGCTGTGGGTAATGACCGGCTCTTGCTGCCTGGGGTAGTGGTCAGGAGGCAATGCCTTAACCCCAAGAGTTTCAGAGTCCTGTCTGAAGTCATGCAAATTATGTCTTCTCAAGAGCAGTGAAATCAAGCCTGCTGGGGCTGCTCAAAAGAAACACAGCCCTGCTTTGCATGTACAGTGAATAGTAATTAGATGTTTAACCAGGGGCTGCTCCAGCTCCTAAAGTAACAATTAGGGCTTGGCCAGATCTCTGCAGCTGCAGGTTAGGTGCTTATTGAGCCAGAACACTTATTCTGGAGTCGACAGGCAGTGTCCTCAAGTTGTTCCTATATGGGGTGTTGGAGGGTGGAAAAAAGCTGTAACCTGGGTTGAATCTGATAAACTGCTGAAAAGTCAAACTTGATAAGCACTGCCGCTGTGCTCGTGGAAAGGAATTTTATGGGGAAATCTAAAGGCATGTGCTAGTTGGGGTACAAACATCTGAAACCCTGTCTGGAGCTCCGGTGTGCAGATGGAGTAGGAAAGCTTCCCATGTTCTGTGATTTTCTCAACCAAAACTCCTCTAGCCCACTAAGATCCCTCCACATCTGCATAAATTCATGAAGAACAAGTCTGACTCACAGCAGCCTGCTTTTCTGGTGGTTCTTTTTAGGTACAGTACTCCAATATATCTGTTTAGTGGCAGTACAGAACATAAAATGTACTGCAGAGGCTGGCCACCTGACCACTAATCTGAAGTCAGCTCCGTTTTAAGAGCTTCTGTGTCTTGGGAATACATGTGCAGCCAGTGTTGAGTGTTGTCATGTGGCTGCAAAACCTTTCTCTGCCCACTTTCTTTTCATTTCTGGGAGCAAAAGTGGATCTTTCCATCGGTTCCTTCCTAGCAGCTGGAGAACGTTCTCTCTTTGTTCTTTCTCCAGCTTCTTGGCTGGGAGGGATTTTATTCTGATTAGAGAATTCCAGCAGCAATTTATTTTTCATACTTATACTTTTTTTGTTTGTTTGTTTTGAGAAGTGCTTCCATTTCCCTTGATGATGAGCTGCTTGTCTTAACCTTTTAATTGTACAAGTCATAGATAGGTCTGATAATTCTCATTTATGCTCTGTTTTCACAAGTCTGTCTGTGTCCAGCTCAGCTGTGGGTCACAATTATTGCTTCTTTTGTTATCTTTCATGGTCAGACTTCTAAGGATTGCATTTTTCAAGGATTGCTGCTATTCAGCAGCAGTGTTGGGGTAGAAAGGACCGCAATTCTTGCAATACGCTTACTCTTGTATTTGGGCTATACACTAAAATTATTTTTCTAAGTCTTATTCTGAAGTCTTTTCCTCTACAGATATTTCAGCAGGAGAAGTTCTCTAGAGCTCTCCCTGGGGGATTACTGTAAGTGTCCAGCTCTCAGAAATCTGATTTCTTAACAAGTCTGTGAGGAAGTGGCTTTTGGCCACGTTCCTGTTTACACAGGTGGCTCCAGGAGGGGTTCCATCTGCCCACTGTCTCTGGCAGATGGATGCTCTTCATGCTCAAGGTGTGTCCAATCCCAGCACCTCTCCTGAACAGGCTTCCTTGTGGGAGCTGCTTTTTCAGGTATTTAGCTGATCTGTCACTCAACTCACGCATCATGGTGTCAGTTATTTTCACCATGTCTCCTGCGCATGCAGACTTCATTCCCTTGCTATCTCCAGGAGCTGTTTACTTATTTTCCTGGAAGCACTAACTCCTCCCTGGTTGTCAGTTGGTGCCTTTCTGCTTCTTCAAGCTTATCAGTTCAGGCCACTTATAACTTTTCTAACTTTCCAACCTTTTTTTCTTTCGAGATTGTGGACATAAAATCATTTGGAGTCCTTTTACTGCCTTTAGTGGGCATTGATTTATATGCATTATGTGCAAACCTTAAAAAAATGCAGATCTGAGTAATCCCAAAATATCCCAGTGACTTCAGTATGTGGTGTGCAAGCCAGCACCGCTTTTTTTTCCAGGATGACAGCAAAATCACCCCTTAGCCATGCAGCAGTAGGTTTCCTCTACTGCTGAGTGTCCATCTGGTATGCATTATTCCCATCACTTGGGCTCTCTCAAGTGCTTATGTGTTGCCAAATTCAGTGAGACAGACATTCCTATGTGTGGAATGAGTTACTTTTCCATCCCTGATGCTCCTTCATATTCTGCTTTTGATACGTGCCCAAGATCTGATCGTGGCATTGACCTTATAGCTCTATATCTGTTAGTAAATAGAACATTATGTATATTGTAAGATTGTCATATATTATAAGGTTATGATACATAACCTTATTTTAACCTTATTGGCTTGATTGATTTTAGTATTGACAAACTAAGCTTTTATAATGTGTAACCTCACTGGTTTGATTGATTTTGACATGGGCAGAATGGAATGGAAGATGGTGTGGGGATTGGATGCAGTGCTCATTCTTTTTCCTAGCAGACATCTCTCTGGAAGGAAGCAAATGCAGGTAGGTTATGTTGGCTCTCAACAACTGCCAGGGTCACAAGCTGAGCCTGCTGACGTTAGGATCAGTCCATGTTCCCTACCCAGCATTCGTCATCCCCTGGTACAATGGTTCTCAAATCAGCACTTAGCAATTGTTGCTGATGCACAAGGCACCGTTGAGTGCAGCTCCCACTTTCACAGCTTGATGAGCTATGCTGGGCTGACTGTAATAACAAGTTGCTTTTGTCAGTAAATGAGGCAGATGTGATTCAGAGCCACCTAGGGAGTCACTGGCAAGGGGCTGTGTGCAGTAGGAAGAACTGATTTTGGGAGCAGGCTTTCAAATCCAAGAATGGAAAATATGTACCCTCACAACTCCTATCCTCCTCCTTCCTCTCAGTCCCACCAGGCTTCCCAGTGGTTGTCCTTGGGTTTTTCTTCCACAAGACAGTCTTCCTTCAAACATACCTGATTCATTTGTCTGTTTTTAAAAGAACTGCTTATTAAAAAAAATGCCCCTCTGGAGAGGGGCTTTGGACAGGGGGCTGTAGGAATAGGACAAGGGGAATGGCTTTAACCTGACAGAGGGGAGACTGAGATAAGCTTTTAGGCAGAAGTTCTTCCCTATGAGGGTGCTGAGGTGCTGGCACAGTTACCCAGAGAAGCTGTGGCTCCCCCATCCCTGGCAGTGTTCAAGGCCAGGCTGGAAGGGCCTTGGAGCAACCTGGTCTAGTGGAAGTGTCCCTACCCATGGCAAGGGGTTGGAACAGGATGAGCTTTAAGGTTCCTTCCTTAGAATCCCAAGCCAGTCTGGGATTCTAGGATTCTATGATAAACCATCTTCTTTTCTTCCTCCTTCACCTCTTTTATCCTTGTTGATGTCTCTTTTTCTTAAGCTGAATCTCTTTGAAGCAGTTAAATATTTATCACAGATCCTGCCTCTAAGAGTGTTACTGGGGCTTAGAGGTAATTGGATGTATTATTTTCCTATTCCCACCTACATCCAGTGCACTTTGTCCTTTTCCATCCATGTCACGTCAGCATTAGACCCTCTGCATAAGGGGGCTAGATGTAAGGGCATGACAGTAAAGAAATTATTTCCACAGTGTTCTCATCTGTTAGCTTTAAGTCTCCAGTTTGGTAATGTCCCTATATGACTTTATGAAATGCTTCCAGTTCACTGCATCTTATTTTTTGATACTGGCTTCATGTTCATGACTGCAACAGGAGAACTGGGCTCCCAGTCACCTTTCCTGATTCTGATTGCTATTGATCAGTCCTAAAATATCTGGCAGGAAAACAGCCTGCAAGGTTATGCCTTTGGACTCAGTTTTGAAGTGCCTTGCCTTGCTAAACAAGAGCAAGCCAGGGCACCTTCCCAAGCTGTGTCACTGCCAGGATTCAGTAGCACCTCTGGGACTGGCATCTCCAGAAGTACTCAGTGCTGAAGCCCAGCCTTGCTGCTTTCAAGCATTTAAATATTTCATTAAAACACCCAAATGGTTTTTCTAAGTTACCAGTCCAACATATTAAACATTAAAACCAGTCTATTTATAAAGCAGCACAAGTCGGATTTTCAGAGGTTGAAGCTTTTACTCACAATCCCTGTTCATGTGGGACAGTGGAAGAGGGCACTTCTCCCAGGTTTGTTCCCCAGCTGTTTGCTGGAGGCTCTCACTCTCAGCTACCTCAGTCACAGCCTGGTCAATGGACTTTGCCACTGGTTTCAGCTTAGGTGAGTAGGTCAGGTGCAAACTACCAAGAAACAGAGCTACCACATCTTCAGCCCTGTCGACTGCAAGAGGGATCTCCAGCAGAAGAGTGGGATGGAAAGAGAAAATCAGTAAATATAACAGCCTGGATGAAATTGCCAGAAATTGTGTGTCTAAGCCCACAGTGATTTGGGGAAGAGCTATTTTTATCCCCAAATGAGGGATGGAGGTTAATAAGGAAAATAAGTCCTTTTTCTTAGTTGTTCAGAGGAGTTCTTCCTTACTGGGATGCCACGGGTATCTCTCCATGAAGAGACAAGGCAGTAATAGGCAAGAGTAGTGCTATATACCATGGTTAATCTTGCCCAGGACACAACAGGGTATTGAGAAAGTTTGTTTATGTATTAAATACCTTTGTATAATTGTGTTTTTTACCCTGCTGTAAACACATAGAGGTCATGATATGACAAGGGGGAATGACTTTACCCTGACAGAGGGGAGATTGAGATGAGCTCTTAGGCAGAAGTTCCTCCCTGTGAGGGTGCTGAGGCGCTGGCACAGGTTGCCCAGAGAAGCTGTGGCTGCCCTATCCCTGGCAGTGTTCAAGGCCAGGTTGGATGGTGATTGGAGCAACCTGGTCTAGTAGAGGCTGTCCTTGCCCATGGCAGGGGGTTGGAACTGAATGAGCTTTAAGGTCCCTTCCAACCCGAACCAGTGTGAGATTCTGTTTGTTTGTAAAAAAACACTTTTTTTTTTGCCCAGGAGTGCACTGCCATCTTCCTGCTCTTAAAATCCTGACAGCCTGCCCCATAGGTTACTTGCTCAGTTCTGACTTTTCAGCTGACTCTCCAAAGAACTTGATTTGTGCACCAGCATTTGCCATCTACTTCAAGAACTCTCATTACGCCAAGAAATCCTACTGGCCATCTACCAGATATGGAGATAGTGTTAGTTACAATAGGTTCATATTCCCAGCACTGAGACCATTTAAGCAGTTCAGCTTCCTCTCTGCTGTTACATTTGGATTCAGTAAACAAGCAATAAAGATGCATTCCTGATTTACCTCGTTGTCTGTAAAGTAGTTGCTTGGCCTTTTATACCCATTGGCTTGAAGGGTGTAGTAGAACATTTTGGGGGGCAGCATGTGCAGTGCACTGGACATGTTCAGTGCAGCAGCAGTCTTTCATCTCAGTGCATTCTTTCCATGTGTTTGTAGCATGTAGCTGAAGAGCTCCAGGACCTGCTTCAGTGGCTAATGGGAGCTCCAGCTGGACTGAAAATGAACCGAGCTTTGGATCAGGTTTTGGGACGCTTCTTCCTTTACCACATCCATCTTTGGATAAGTAAGTGAAGTTGTTTAACTTTTTAGCCTCTCTTTCATCTCTTCCCTCCTGAGTGTTTAATGTTTGCCTAGAGGTGGATAATGAATCAAAATGCACTACTGCAAGTACAGATTTGTCTGTGAGTCTTCCTGCTGTGGAATCTCAAGCCAAGGTTGGATTCCTGCACAAGGAAGTAAGACATTAAGTAAAGTGCTTATATCGATGCTTTGCAAGAAGTGCACCTCACAACAAAGCTTGCTTCTCTGTGCTGTTAGTGATGAGTGTCCAAGGGAAGGCTTTCAGTCTTATTTAGGTTTTTGTGGTCTCTGCCATGTAAGAGGCAGCTGATAGGACTGGGATGAGGAGTGTGCTCCCAGGATGCACACACCAGCCTTTGTGCTGCCTTCAGCTTAGTGCAGTTTTCTAATGTTAAGTCCCTCCTTGAAATAACACACCCCTGTTCTCCTTGATAAGCCTCTTAATGAAGGAGTACATCATGATGGACATGTACTTAGTTATTTTGCTGATTTACAGTGCTCACCAGTCAAGTATGGTCTTGTTTGTATGACTTTGCTCCACTTTAGTGATGAAAGAGGCTGTGCCTCCGCTCTGGTTTACTTGACAAAAGCCATATGGGGTAGCTTGTAGGCACAGCAAAAGGAGAGGGAAGGTTGCAGGGAAGGTTGATGTGTGCAGTTAAAAATGTAATTAGGAGCCTGAACACAAATCTAGTAAAGTAAATCATATGTGGAACCAGGTGACTCTCTTTGTTTAGCTCTTTTCAAGCTAAACATGTTCTCCCCTTCCTCACAGAGCTGCTCCCCTGGACATGAACCTGGGGTGAAAGGGAGGTTTTGTTGGCCATCCAAAGCAAAAGATAGACCTATATGCCCATCTTTGTAGATGGGCATATAGTGACAGAATAAGGAGGAATGGCTTTAACCTGACAGAGGGGAGACTGAGATGAGCTCTTAGGCAGAAGTTCTTCCCTGCGAGGGTGCTGAGGCGCTGGCACAGGTTGCCCAGAGAAGCTGTGACCAAGATCTAAAGGAGTTTGCCAGTTTTACTTCCACATTTTCATAGCTATGATTTCTGGAGCAATGTTCTTGGGGGGTGGGTGGGTGTAAAGAGTCTTTTGAGAATGTTAACAGGAAGTTATTTCAGTCCAATACTGACACTCTGTAATGTTCACTAGGCTACATACACCTGATGTCCCCATTCATTGAGATGATCCTCTGGTATGTGGGTTTGTCAGCTTGTCTGGGCCTGACCGTGGCTCTCTGCATCCTCTCCGACATCATTGCACTTCTGACCTTCCACATCTACTGCTTCTATGTCTATGGAGCCAGGTGAGGTGGTCTCTGATGTGTCTTGGGCTTGTTTGAAGAGAATTGCCACTGAAGGACCTGCTTGAGCGAGTCCAGAGGAGGCCGTGGAGATGCTTCCAACCCAAACCTGTCTGTGGTTCTGTGAGCACTCAGGCCATGTCTTTAATTTGTGGAGCATTCACTCCTTTTGCAGTTCTCTTGAATTCAGAGTTTAGCCAGCAATTAATGTATTGCATTCTTTTATGCATATAGAAATATGGCCACAGCTATACAAGCAACCTTTCAGTTCTTCTGTGTTTAAATATTTATTTGCTGTGGTAGTGACCTGAAAAAATGAAACTATGTACCAGGCAGAGGACATGAAAACAGCTCACCCATCCCTTTGAGTCAACCTTTTAGCAGTTGCATCCTGCTCAGTAGTTTTGAAGGGAGCTGGAGGAGAGGAGGAGCAAAGGGGAAGCCTTGTACTTCTGAAGAAGCCCCAAAGTCCCTGCCCCTGCCTTGCTTCAGAGGCTCTTGTTTGCATCATGGAGCAGAGATGGCAGGCTTCGTGTCATTGTCTGCTCCTAAGTGTACAAAGAGTGGAAATAGGGAAAGCATTTTCTCAACTGATTGCTTTTTGCTTGTAAGCAGCAGGGAGCCAGTCCACCCACCTCAGCTGGTTGTTAAAGTACAGAGAAGCTGTCTGTTATCTTGCACCAACCTGCCCATGCTGTGCCTGCTATGGGGAGCCAGGAGGGGACAGCAGTCACCCACACCAATGCAGCCACCACAACACCATGTGCTCCTCCAGCTACCAGAAGAATTTGCTGGTTCAGGTGCTGGTGAAGCCTGAAATCCCCTTCTGAAACAAAGCACATAGTAAAAGGAGAGCAGGCATGTGTGTGCAGGCAGCCAGGGGAGGTGGAGCAGGAGCTAAGGCAGGAACATTGCTTGTTGCCATGTCAGGGTGAGTGGGGAGTGTGGCCTTAGTCAGAGCCATGGGGCAGGTGTGTACCAGCAACCTGGAAATGTCCTGTGCACCCTCCTGCTTGGGGATTAGTGCACAGAGCAGTACCTGCCAGGCTGAGGGCATCCTGCCAGTTCCTTGAAGCAGTTCATGTTCCTCAAACCAGATTCTTCTCTTGGGTAAGACTCGTTGCCTGTGCTTTCACAACGCTGCCTTGAAATCTGAGCAGCCTCTGTACCTTAACTAGCCAGGTTGACCAGTGTGGCTTTAATAGCTCAGGCTTTCTCAGGCTCTGTTCTGCCACACAGATTCATAGAATCAAACAGGTTGGAACAGACCTTTAAGGTCATCAATCTCCCCTCTGTCAGGTTAAAGCCATTCCCCCTTGTCCTGTCCCTACAGGCCCTTGTCCAAAGCCCCTCTCCAGGTTTCCTGTACCCCTGTTAGGCACTGGGAGCTGCTCTAAGATCTGCTGAGCCTTCTCTTCTGCAGACTGAACAAGTGCAGTTCTCAGCCGGTCTCCAGAGCAGAGGCACTCCAGCCCTCAGAGCATCATTTAGCTGATCTTTTCCCACTCTTAAAGATGTTTGAAGCTATGGTTTAGTAAAGAAGTTGCAGGGGCTCCAATCCTCAGTGTTGAGAATGCAAAATCGAATTAGGTTGACTTGAGTGTGGGGTAAGAGCCTCGCCACTTCTATCATGGCAAGGGTGTGAAGCAAAGGGAACAGGGCAGACCTAAACTGCAGAGACAGAGGTGACCTCGGGGGAATAAGCGGCTGCTTCCTTTGCTGTGGGGAGGTGGTGGCATGGGGCTGGTGATTGCTGCTGCTTGTAGGGGTCACGCTGGGGAGAGCCTTGCTGCAGCCTGGGGCATGGCGTGGCCATTGCCCTCCAGTGGTCCAGAACTGTCTGCAGTAGCCTGCTCTGCCTGTGACAGGGGCAGCAAAGCACGGTTGACTGAGCCATTAATATTTGATGTGCATCATTCTTGGCATGATTTCTTTTACTGCCCCAAGTTCTGCAGTGCTGGTAAGCAGGTGGGCATTGGGTGTAGGGATGTGAGCTGGTTTGTGCAGAAGCTCAATAGCTCTCAGCATTGGTGCTCAGCATCTTCTCTTTGCTCAGGCTCTACTGCCTGAAGATTTATGGCCTCTCATCGCTCTGGCGCTTGTTCCGTGGGAAGAAGTGGAATGTCCTTCGGCAGCGGGTGGATTCCTGCTTCTACGACTTGGACCAGGTAGTGCTGCAGCATCGCGGGCTTGCTGCAGGATGCTGCCCATGGGCAGTACAATCCTGTCCTACCTCAGGTAATGGTGAGACAGGAGCCACAGGAGGCTTTGTGATGCCCAGAACAAGCATATCCCCAGCATTCTGCATCTGTTGACCTTCATAGGGGCCCAGACTGGTTTGAGTTGGAAGGGACCTTAATGTTCATCCAGTTCCAAGCGCCTGTCATGGGCAGGGGCACCTTCCACTAGATCAGGTTGCTCCAAGCCCTGTCCAACCTGGTCTTGAACACTGCCAGGGATGGGGCAGCCAGAGCTTCTCTGGGCAACCTGTGCCAGCACCTCAGCACCCTTACAGGGAAGAACTGCCTAAGATCTCATCTCATTCTCCCCTCTGGCAAGTTAAAGCCATTGCTTAACAGGCCCTTGTCCACAGCCCCTCTCCAGCTTTCTTGTAGGCCCTTTAGACATAGGAAACTGGTCTAAGGTCTCCCCTTAAGGAGCCTTCTCTTCTCCAGATGGAACCAGCCCAGCATCTCCATGGCCTCCTCTGGACTCACTCCAACAGCTCCATGTCGCTCTTGTGTGGTTATCCCAGAGCTGAATACAGAGCTTCAATCAAATGCTTGTGCTCTGCAGCTCTGCAGCAAGCCCTGCACTGTTCTGCCTGTTCAGGGGGCGTAATTCTAGCAAGTGCTGAGCACCTTCATGCACCCTGGTGAGCTGTGGTGCTGCAGATGCTCACAGCTTGGGAGCAGGGGATGGTTTCTTGGGAGGGAGCAGTGTACAAGTGGAGCCCAGCAGTGTTGTCACAGTAACAGACTTGCCAGCGTGTCTATTCAAAGGCCCCATTCCATTCACGTTTTGCTGGAGCCGAGCCCACACCTTCTCACTTGAGCAGCGGAGGTAGGATTTTGCCAAATGCTGTGAGCTCTGTTTAATTTCTGAAATGCCAAGTAAGAGTTCAGCAAAGCCTCAATTGCTCCATGCCAGCAGTTGCAAACATCACTAAAATAATACTATAATATTTGGTAACTTCCAGGGCCAGAGCTTCTTGCTCCTTTCAGCCTTCTCACACCACATTGGAGGAGCTGTTTTTTTGTCTCTTTGGTGATGAAAAGCCAAACTGTGCCAGGAACACAGTTTGCATCAGTACTTGGTCACTGTGTTCTTTGAGGAGAATTGGTTTGGCACTTCAGGCTTCGTCTTGCTGCTCTGGAGGCCAGTGGGAATGATGTTGTTGTCCTGGGTGGGAAGGGACACCAAAGTAGACCTTAAAGACTTGGAAATATTAATAAACTGTAGTGGAGTGTCAGGGGAAGGAGAAACAACTCTGGGAAGGGAACAGATTGGGTTGTGATCTATTTTTGGTTATATGTGTGAAGCTGGGATGTTGATCCACCTCTGTGACATGGCTCTCTGTGTTATTTTCTTTCCTAATATACCATGAGCATGATCTGTTTGTTGCAGTGCCCTGTGTTCCTGTGGTCTCTGTTCTGGAAGAGGTGACTGAAAACTGAAGAGTCAGATCCCTATTTGGCATAAATCTGCATTTCTCTTAGTTGGAATTAGCTAGACGTATGCCAACTGGGCTGTCCCAGAGTAAAAATAACTCTTTCTGTGGGCAGTGGAGCTCATGACACCTGCTTTCCAAGGGATTTTTCTCCTTCATCTTCAGAATGTCGCTTCCCCCATCCCAGTAGCTCCAGCTTTTTTCTCTCTCCCAGTATCTGTCATTGAAAGAGGCAGAACTCCCGCTGCTGACAATATTTAGCAACCAGATTTTGTCAGCTTTTCACCAGGTGTTAAAACAAGGAGGAACAAAAATTCATCTCGGTTCCCCACAAAATACCATATCCAATTTCTACTTCTTTGTACCCTTACACACTTGCCTGGTAAAAACTGAGCAATGGCTCTAAAGCTCACAGGATGGGAGTGGACAAATTTAAGTCTTGTTTCCTAAGGAAGCTGGCCTGAAATAGGAAACCTTGAGTATTGCATGTAAAGGAAAATGTCAGGATCCTTATTTATCTTTCCAAACATACTCCTATAACAGGGAGCCTTCTAAAAAGCCCCAGTGAGAGTAGTACTGAAAATAATTCTCCTCGCAGAGGAGGGCCACGAGGATGATCAGGGGACTGGAGCACCTCCCATATGAAGATAGGATGAGAGAGTTGGGGCTGTTCAGCCTGGAGAAGAGAAGGTTGTGTGGAGACCTCATAGCAACCTTCCAGTATCTGAAGGAGGCCAATAAGGATGCTTGGAGGGATTCTTCATTAGGGACTGTAGGGATAGGACAAGGAGTAACAGGTTCAAACTTAAACAGGGGATGCTTAGATTGGATATAAGGAGAAAGTTCTTTATCGTAAGGGTGGTGAGGCACTGGAATGGGTTGCCCAGGGAAGTTGTGAATGTTCCATCCCTTGTGGTGTTCAAGACCAGGTTGGACAGATCCTTGGGTGGCATGGTTTAGTGGGAGGTGTCCCTGCCCATAGCAGGGGAGTTGGAACTAGATGATGTTAAGGTCCTTTCCAACCCTAACTATTCTGATTCTAAGGTAACAGCATTATTCACATAGGGAGGAAAAAAGCATGTGAAGGAGCCTTGCAAACTTTCCTTACCTCACAGTTTCCCATTCTTCTATTTCTCTTGTATATTATTTTGCCACTGCTCTCTAATAATTGTGTTTCTTTTTTTCCCCTAGTTATTTATTGGCACTTTGCTGTTCACAATCCTGCTGTTCCTCCTGCCTACAACTGCACTCTATTATTTGGTGTTTACCCTGGTAAGATTTAACCCTTGAAGCTAATCATATGCTGTCTTCTGAGATCTTAAAACAAGGATTTCCTTGTCATTTATTGTCATCCACAAAGAATATATAATTTGTCTGGGTGTCCCAGGAAGGCTTCCCACACATCCCATGTAGGCCAAGCAAGTGGAATTCAGGATACGTGTTTCTGTTCCTACAAAGGGAATTCCCAGCAAATCCTGTCAGTGGGACAAGCTGTTCTTTCACTTGGAAATCATTAATCCATCCCACGTCTGGGGTGATGGCCCCTCTAGTTTGATCCAGAACTTTCTTTTTTTCAGGGAATTAACCGGCTCTGTTAAATGCTTTCAGACAGGCTTTGCTCAGAGGGTTGGGCTTCTTTAGTTTTCTCATCTTCCCTCAGTATGACCACTCCTCTCTGAGGCCTGCCTAGAGCAAAATTTTCCACAGACAGTGGCCATCACATGGTTTTAAAGCCCTTTTTTGAGCTCTCTCTTTTCAGATGAGCTTGGCAGCAAAAGTAAATGCAGTCTGACAAAAGGTGGTGCTTTACTCAGGGGACAGAACACACTGAGCAGGAAGCTAATTTCTGGCTGCTGTGCTCTTGCTTAGATGCTCTACATGGGATTTCTTCCGGCAGAAATAAGCTGCTTCAGTTCACTGTTGGAGAGAGAATTTACATTCACTGGCACACAGTGATGGAGGTGACTAGTAATGGAAGCCTGAATTCTCCCTTTCAGGCTATGACTATTGGAAGCAGATTAGCTCTCATATCCTTGCAAGTCACAGCCTCTACAGCCATAAGAGCATTGTTCCAATTAAACCCTTCAGCTAAGGTTGTCAAGGATCCTTGTGCAGGGTCTGGCTGCCCAGCACTTCCAGACATGCAACCCACTTTTGGAGGCTTTTGCTTACCACACAACATTTATCTTAGCATTCAACAATGTTAAACTGCACATCAGCTTGTGAATTTCATAGAACCATAGAATGGTTTGGGTGGGAAGGGAACTTAAAATTCCTCCAGTTCTGACCCCCTGCCACAGGTAGGAACACCTTCCACTAGACCAGGTTGCTCCAAGCCCCGTCCAACCTGGCCTTGAACACTGCCAGAGATGGGGCAGCCACAGCTTCTCTGGGCAACCTGTGCCAGCGCCTCAGCACCCTCACAGGGAAGAATTTCTTCCTTATGTCTAATCTAAACTTCCCCTGTTTCTGTTTAAACCCATTACCCCTTGTCCTGTCACTACAGTCCCTGATGAAGAGTCCTTCTCCAGCATCCAATTTGCAAATCTCCTGTTTGTCCCAGAGTTTCTTACTAAATTGTTTCTTTGCAGCTCCGTTTGCTGGTGGTGATTGTACAAGGCCTCATACACTTGCTGGTGGACCTGATTGACTCTCTGCCTCTTTATTCAATCCTCCTTAGGCTCTGCAGATCCTACAGACTCGCAGGTAAGTCCTTCAGCACTGCATGTGCAGAACTTCAAGGGTTTTACATTATGCACTTTATTTTGATGCAGTGGATCAAAGCATTGGGTAGCGTCTGAATAGAAAGATGCAGGAAGGGCAGGAAAGAACCTAAGGATCAAGTCATAGAATCACAGACTGGTTTGGGTTGGAAGGGACCTTAAAACTCATCGAGTTCCAACCCCCTGCCATGGGCAGGGACACCTTCCACTAGATCAGTCATGCAGTTATCTATATTGGTAACAGGTCCTGCAAGGAGCAGGATGAGGACAGTGGCAAGAAATGTGATGCTGAAGCAGAATCTGGAGCACCTTTACAAAGCCTGTGGCAGCCATAAGTGACATCTAAACAAGCACTATGTAAATGAGTTCATCTTTTAATTCTAGTTATAGAGTAGTGGGTCAGGTTAAAGTTCTGAGGTTAAATATGCTGTTTATTGTGGGGTTCAGGCTCTGAAACAAGCCAAATTGCAAAATCACTTGGAAGATCTGCTGTTTCAGAGGGCTGAATCTACAGTGGTTTTGAATCAGTGGAACAGCTTCAGCTCTGTGCTGGCTTGACTAACAGAAGTCCTGAGCTGAGCGGTTTGGATTAACTTCAGAGCTCTTTACAGATTTCAGATAGTTATTCTCTTTTTGGTTCTAATCTGTCACTGTTTTGAAACCAGTAATTTTTTTCCCACTTTTGGTAAACATCAACCGTGGTTGCTACCAGAGTAAATGGCTTTTTTGAATGGGTTTAACTGGTTAATCTAGTGAAAATCAAGCACTATATTATTATCTCTCATCATTTAAAGAGTGTGGAGCAAGAATTTAAAATTTCAGAGCTTGATCATCACTAAATACAGACTAGTCAGAGAAGTGCCAGGCTTGATTTTTGGGGTGGAATACCTGAGCCATGTTACTAGTTCTGTTGCCTGTCCATGTGTGCCTTCAGCAGGTTCCTATGAATTTCCTGGCAGAAACTTCTTAACCCTTCAGGGCTGTCTTGGAGAAAAGGAAAGGCTGCTGAAGGCAACTGTCTCATTAAACAGCAGGTTGTAGGGTAGAAGGAAGTCTTGTTGCCACTGAGAGATGTAAGGCCGTATGTTCCTATCAGTCTTAGATCAGCCAGCTACCTACTGCAGGGTAGTAAGCCTCCAGCCAGACAAAAGATTGTCTTCTCAGTGGAGTTTGTTGCCTGATTTACTTTCTTTGTTGGCCCCTGTCAAACATTTGAAGGGAGAACACTGCAGGAGGAGGAGACATCTCTGACAATGTCTGCAGCCTGTGTTCCTGCCTCAGAGACATTGCAGTGCAGTGGTAACGGAGCAGTTGAATCACATTCAAAGGACTTTAGAGAGTGCTCATCACTTGATGTCCTCACTGCCTAGGTTTTGCCTCCCTGTTCAGCCTCAGAACTTGGATCAGTTATGCTCTAGCATATGTTATGGCAGCTGATTTTACAGGCACCGTCAAGATGGTTCTGCTGACATGAATGGATAGTTTTTCCCAGCAGCAAGGGGTTACTGCAGTGTTTAAGTTCAACTCAGTTCAGTCATGGCATGTGGCCTCCAAGTTCTTTGAGTCAGTTTCTGAATTGACAGAATTACATTGCTGAAGCCTGGGCCAGGACAGGTGAATGATCCAACCACACACCAGAAACAAAATCCACGCTTTCTTTCCACACATGTGAAGTGAAACACTTTGGACTTTAAAAACCCTTTTGCACATATGTCAAATCTGATGTCCTCTCTGCAAGAGTTCTGAGCTGCGCAGCTCAAGGGATGACACCCTGGTTGGGATGGGTACATGGTGATGTGGATTCATAGTGTAAGGTGTAGCAGTAAGGTTCAGGGGTTTCGGACTCTGCGCACACACAAGTTACCAACATGCTGTTTGATCTCAAAGAGGTCAGTTCATTTCCTCTGAACTTCTCTTTCCCAGATTTGGGGGCCAGTTTTGTCATGGTTCTGTAGGACCTGTCCTAGTGGTGCCTCCATGATTACTGGAGTCCAAACAAACAGTGAGCTTGCTTTGGTGCACTGACATGTGAAACAAAGCAAATGGGTTCATGTCCTGACATCAACTGTGTCTAGAAGAAGCAGAACCCTGAGCTGTGCAGCTGAATGGCAGTCATGAAATAGTTTATGACTCTTCTCTCTTAGAGGGATCTGTGGTAGACTGATCTTTCCTGCTTTTCCTGTGCAGGCTCCTGAGCTTTGTAGTAATCCACAGGTTGTTCTAAACTAAATTTGTGTCCTTTTTGTGCATGTATTTTCTTAGAAGTTTAAGACTCTTGAACAATGAAATAATCTAAGAGATTGTTGGCTTGCAGTTCTAGAAGGGAAGTGTGTGGCCTTGACAGAAGCAAGGTTTTCTGCTCTGATGGACCTGGAACTTCAGTGCCCACTTGTTTCTGTCTTTCTGTGACACACTACCTTCCTGAAGAGTAGTTGTTGGAATGGGTTAGACACTTCCTCTTAGCCAAACCTCAATGAATCACATTCAACACTTTATATCATCCAGCACATTTGCTTATTGAGACCCAGGGTGCTCAAACATCTTTCTGAAGCCACTGTGGAAGCCCATGTTTCACTATGTTGCAGCAGAATGCAGATAAATTCTTACTCTCTTATACAGAAAATGCTTTGTGATGTGGGGAGAGGGTTTAAACCAGATCTCTCTGCTAGATGAGGGCATTCTCTCCCAGGAGTAAACTGTATGGTTTTAATTAATTTAAAGCTTGAAGAAAATGTTAAGTTTAGGCTTTGAATGTGGAAGAGTTACATAGATACTAGAGCAATGGGGCTCACACAGAGTTTTGTTTCTATATGTGCTCCTGAGCCACTGTTTGATCTGGTGCAGATCACTTCATTACTCTTGCCTCATCATCTTACCTGTAGAAAGGAATAATAGGGACATATTGACTGGTTCAGGTTTGCAGAAGATGGATTGGTTTTACTTTTGTGAAGGAATTTGAGATCTTGCAAAGCAAAATGCCTCTCTAGTCCTAGTTGTTACCTTTGTTTGAAACACTGTTAAATGTTCATGTGCTCTATATCACTGCTGGAATCCAAAGCTTTCCTATTTATCTTTACAGTGTTGGGAATGCAGCAAATCCAAGAGGAAATATAAATGTGATGTTGAGGGGGTTGTTCGCATGTTAAAAACATCTGAATGCTGGGATTAATAGTGATTGCTTTGACCTGTTTTTAATGCCTCTAGGCCATTCCTTTCCTCCCTCAGTCTGAAAGAGGGAGAGATGTGCACATGTGCTGTATCCACGTGAACACAGGTTCAAGGGGAGTTCTCTGCCTCCTGTTTACATGGAGTCCCCATTCGTATAAGAAGTTTGGGAAAAGAGAAAGGTTTTTTCAGTCCCTTTGTCATCATTAGGCCTGGCTAGCTGATTTCTAGGCTTTGTTCTAGCTTTAGGACTGTGTTCTCAAGCTGCTTTTAACAGAGCTAAGAGAAACACATTTTGTCTTGCTTAAAACCACTGAAAAGAGGATCTGTGCTTCCTGCTGAAAATTGTATAAGGGCTCACAAATCATGAGAGGCTGAAGGCTCCATTTCTAGGAAATCAGTGCTCAGCCAGCAGAGCTGAGCGGCAAATGGCATAATCTTTCCTCCAAGCATGGATTTGGTTTCCTTGTTTTGTTTCATTTCAGCTGGTGTGAAGTTCAGAGTCCTTGAGCAACAGAATGGAAAACCTCTTCGCCTCCTTATGCAGGTAAGCCACACGTGCCCTTGTGCCATTCCCTCCTGCAGGCTTCACTCAGACCATCCCCAACATCCATCTCCCTTCTGTAGCAGTTCTGAAGCTGGCCTAACTGAAAGGCCCTACTTAAATATTTCACCTGTGAAATGCTGAAACAAGGGAAATACATTTCACATTGTAATGACTGGCTGCTGCTTTCCGTCCTTTCTAATACCCTCCTTGAGACCTTGGTTTAGAGAGCCCTGCATGGTGTGAAAGGAAATGTAAAAGATACAAGAGACATGGTACTCTGTTACTGCTGGAATTAAGAGTTCTTGTAGTTATCACCTTCGTTCCTGGCTCTGTGCAGTCTCATAATAATAATTGATGAACATTGAGAGAAGCAAATGGCAGCAGCTAAGCCATGCAGAATGAAGGACCAGTTAAAGATCTTCCCCTCCAGATGTGCTTAAAGGCCTTAGCTGCTCCGTGATGCTGGCAGGATGAGTGCCTGGGTGAGACGAGAGGAAAGGGCCTCCTCTTGTTTTCCTCACAGCTGCTCTGGCAAGGAGCATGGGAAAAGCTTACCTGTGCTTTTATAACCTTCCATTTCCATGCTCTTAACTCCAGAGATGCTAAAGGAAAGAAATGAGGTGATGGCAGCAGTGAAATTCTCGTTGTGAGGTTCCATTTCCGGACTGCACAATACCCCGGGGTCGCTGTTCTTGCTCTGCATCCCAGGAGGAGAGGCTGCAAAGGGTGTATAGAGTTTATAACAAACACTTTGATGCTGGGGTGTGTGTGGGAAGGAATTAACTGTTCCCAGTTCTTTTTCTTTCTCCATCCTTGGTTCAGCCCTGTTTCAGCAGAGGTCAAGTTAGCACGGAAGCAGCACACCAGCTAGCAGCAATTCAAAAGGGAATTCCTTCAACAAATGTCTTCTGGGGCAAAACGAGCATTTCCCAAGCATGTTGTCTTCCCAGTTACTGTCTTTGGGTAGGGTAGTGGTAGAAGAACCAAAATCTGCCATCCTCCATGGCCAAAAGACTCCAGAAAAAGGAAACCAGACACCAAAGATGAAGCACAGGAGCTGCTGAGGAGAAAATTTGGCATCTGTGTGTTTGTGAAATGAGGTGGGTAGCTTCTCCAGAGGAAAAAGATCACAGCTTAGAGAGCAGAGCCAGTGAGTCATAGGAACATGATGAATTTTCCTTGGACCACTGCAGGAAGATCCATTTGCTATGTAGAATATAGCGTAAGTCATCATCTTAAGAGGTGAAGTGCTTTAGTTGATGTCTCTCTAGGCCTTCTGTTCAAATAATAATGAGCAGAGTCAGTAAAGGCACTTTATTTTCTCTTTGCGCTGGTGAAAACGAAAAGTGGGTTTGTGTCGGAAACCCTGCTGAACTTTCTCATGGGTCTTGTGAGAGGACAATCTATAGAGCCTATTTTTTAAATGATAGGCTAGAATTCTTATTTCTGGTACATGATGATGTTCATCTCTAGAAGTTTTGCAGTGGCTTTGCTCCCTGCCCATATGGTGGCTCTCTGGAGCCATGCTTGATGGCAGGATGGCATGGAACTATCCCCAAATGATGCAAGCTATAGGTGACTGATATATTCACAACGGTCCCTTGGAAGCTGGTAATGGATTAGAATTCATTAATGCTGGTTTTGAGGCAGAGGATGGTATTTCCATTCCAAGTCCTCCTTCAGTTTTTCCAGAAAGTCTTTCATAGCTCAGTGTTCTCAGTAGTGTTTTAAATCATTTATTTTGGTGTGCAAGAAGAAGAATGCCTGGCAGTGTGTCTCAAGTGAACTGATAGCCCAGTGAGAAGACATGACCAGTTTGATTCATCTGTAATACCTTCTGCTAGATTCTTCAGCAGTTGCTTTGAAAGTGAAGGAGGAAGGGCAAAGGGAACAGCTTCATTATAGAACAAAGGATGTCTATTATATCAGGGTTATATTATAGCTTTGGACTACAGAAATGGCATATAAAATAAATTGATATTGCCACTTGGCTAATAAATGGTTGCTTTTTGTGGTGCCTGTTTGTTTGCATTTATAATGGAGGATGCAGACATATACATTGTGCTGGGCATAAAACAATCTCTTGTTACTTCATCGGCAACAGTATCACCACTCTGCCTTGGGATCCTTTTCAAGGAGAAATGTTGTGTCCAGACCTTCTAGCCCAGGTAGCTGATAGTTAAAGGAACACACAGTGTATATTTCCCTTGTAGAGCAGCAGTTCCCATCCTCCCCCAGCATGTTTGCACTTAAAACATCCTGGTTTGCCTACAGCTGAGGAAACAGGCAGAAATAGTTACTCAGATTTTACTGTTATTTGGTTTAGGGACAAGTTTCTTTGGTCTTTTTTCTATTGTTTTTTAGTTTTCGGTGCTGCCTGTCTACGGCCACAATGCATGAGATCAATTACAGTCACGCAGAATGTCCCATAATGACATCCATAATATTCTAATGACATCTTTGCTTCATCACCCTTTCCCAGAGCTCTGCCTTTGTGGGCTCTCTGAGTTCACCCCCTGCTCCATGAGCACCAGATAGCTGGAGCAAGCTGGTGGCACAGGCAAACTCCCAGAAAACTGGTTGCTCTTCAGTGGACAGAAGAAATATTTAGCTATTGCCAAAGTAGTGACTGTCTGCCTGGATTTTGCTGTCTCTCTTTCCTTTTTGTGGCTGGATTTTCTACTGTGACTTCTTTCACACAGCTGCTTGGTTGGGTCCAGCATAGCTGGGCCCTTTCACTACAGGAGGATGTCCTTTGATTTCTCCTTCCTGTCCAAGCTTTTAGTGCTGTAAGCCTCACTTTGGCATCTCTCGTGGGCTGTTTTCTGCAACCCACCATTTCTGTGTAATCTGTTTACTTTTTTGGAGACAGTCTATTGCTGTGCATCCTTTACATGCATCAGATGTTTGCCAAACTGGCTCAATCCTCTGGACTACCCTGAAGTGCTTCACTGGAGTGTTTTCCACATCTGATGTGCTTGTGTCTCCCTTTGTCTAGGTAACACATCTGACTGCCTCCCCCAGCTTATGAAGGTCCATACAGCAACTTTGTGATGATAATCAAAGGCCACAGGGGTTTGTGGGCAGAGACTCCAGACATGGTCATTCTTGGGATGGTGGTTGACATCAAATTTAAGGTTAACTCAGTCAAGGAGCCTTAAAGTGGCATTGCATGGTATGGATCCTGTCTGCTTGGACTCCATTCCATGGGGAGAATATATGGTGATAACAGGGGTGACTTAAAGCATAGCTGTGGGCCGAGGGCACACTGAAGCAGTAGGTTTGTAAGAGCTGTGGCTTAATTGGTGTGTTCTAGAGGAGTTCCTAAGAGTTGCGGTGCACCCCAATGGAGTGTTGCTGGTGGTGGTGCGAGGTCTCCATCCCTCCACCTTCTGCAATCTCCTAACTCAAAAAGTGACAATTCTGCTCCCTCCTGTAATGAGCATCACTCCCAAATCCTGCTGCTGCTCATGCCTGCTTCTCTGCTGGAAAGTTATTCCAACAGTACTCCTTTGCTAAGCTTTATTTGTTCATGTTTCAGGATGCTGTACAAGGCTATACAGCTTTAGCTAGAAAGAGGGATTCTTACACTTTGTGAGTAGTTGATGTTTTAAGAGGCCAGTGCTACACAAAAGTTACACTTGCCCTCATCAGCTGGCTGTGTATCTTACTACAGCACATTCTCACTGCTGCTACCCCTCTTCCTTCTCCTTGCAGATCAACCCTTTGTCATATGGCAGCGTGGTACAGACATACAGGCTGCCAACCTACAGCTGTTACCCCAAGGATTCCTGGACGTCTCTCTGCAAGAAGCTGTTCCTTGGAGAGCTCATCTACCCTTGGAAACACAAAGGAGAGAAGCAGGACTAAAGACAGCAAGAGTTTGAGAGACATGGTCAGACAAAGGAATTGAATCCTAATGCTTTTGGACCAAAGGCATCTCAGAGCCAGCAACTGCTACATCCCTTTAATTAGACTTTGGTAACCTGGAGGGGCTAAATTTTTAAAGTCAGATATTTTTAGATGTTATTTTTCAACTTTCCTTTTCCCTTACACTGTGTTCATGTCATATGGTAATGCTTATTTTTGAAGCAAAAGGTTAAACCCATCATGGAACCAGTGTTCGGTGTCATCGAGGAGGTACCTCCTGAGCAGGGTGATGATGAGTGTATCCTTCCATGTAAGCTCATGGGGCCATATTAAAACAACTGGTTGGGTGATTCAAAGCCACGACTCCAAAGTACATTCTGCCAAAAGGGATTTTGGACTGTTTTATACTCCAGTCTTCAAGCCATCTGATCAAACCTGAGATGGAGGATCAGCTTGTAGAGTCTCACACTGAAAACTGCACAGCAGCATTATCTGGGTTCATGGATATTTATTATTTTCCTTTTGGGTGGGCTTGGATTCACCCCCTCTGCAGCACCAGGGGAGGTATCAAGCATAGAAACAGCAGGGCTGGAGGCTTAGAAACAAATTCCTGTGTGTTTGTGCAGGCATGGTCTCATCTACTTTTATTCAAAACCAAATAGTGATTTGGGGTGAGCCAAATCCTGAGCTGTCACCAGAACTGAAGAGCAGAGCACACAACCTCAGTCCCCAGGCTTCCCAGGCTTAATATGGTAGTGAGCTGTGTTATCTAGGAGCTCTGGGCTCTGACAGGTCGCAATGTAAAGCAAACACAACTTTGCTGGGCCCAGCTCTGGCTGGTTGGTCTGCTGGAGCAGCAGCCCAGCCAGCTCAGGGAAGTGTGTGCTGCACATCCTTACAGGATCAGAACATCCCCTGCTTCTCAGATGAAGGCCTTGCCCTGTGGTGCTTCATCATCTTCACTTTGAAGTCAAGGAGCTTTTAAAGTTATCTCAGATATGAGGCATTTAAAGGTACTTCCTTGCCTGAAACTACAGAGACATTTCTCTTAGGAGAGTTTTCCTGCTTTGGATACTATCTGTCTCCACAATGCAGCTGGGCTTGGGTTTCCCTTGTCCCGGTCTTGTGTGCTCATTTTGAGGGGAGTTTTCTATTTCCTGTCCTGGGAGAGTGTGAGGTCCTGCTGTGTATGTTGTTGTGTAGACGGTTCCATACAGTCATTACCCAAAAGTAGACTTTCACAGGTCTGCAGCTCCTCTTGCCCCAACTGAAACACAATGTGGTATTGCTGTACCCCCTGCTGCTTTGCACACCATGACTGTGTGAACTGGCAAGTGAGAGGGGTGCTGGATACTGCCTCCTTTCCTCTGTCTGCCCTGAGAGCCAAGGATAGAGAAGGAATAGGATGTGCTGTGGCTGCAGTGCTCAGCCACACAGGGTGACCTGTGCATTCCTGTCTGAGTAGGTGGAGGAGGGCAAAGAGCCACAGCAAGGTGCCCCTGGACTTTAGGAGTCTCCAGTCAGCACTTCCACTGGCAGAATAAGAGTTTCCTGCCCCAGCCCCGTGCCTCATCCCTGTACTTGAAGCTGTCACAGACAGGAAAGCATTATGGTCCAGCCCATTTTTGACATCCCTGGGCAGATATATTTGGTTCGTGTGTAGCTGCTAAAAGCCTGTCATGGTATGGCCACTGCCTTTTCAGTCTGGCTTGATCAGGAGAGAATGAAGCTCTGTAGACAGGTGCTTGGTCCAGATATTCCTTAGCAGACAAAACACAGGAGCTGCGAAGATCTTAAGAGTTTTCTTAAGGACATCACAAAGGAAGCAGTATTACCTGGGCATTGCTACCCAGAGGATCCTAGAATCTCAGACTGGTTTGGGTTGGAAGGGATGTTAAAGCTCATCTAGTTCCAACCCCGTGACACCTTCCACCAGACCAGGTTGCTCCAAGTTCTCTCCAACCTGACCTTGAACACTGCCAGGGATGGGGCAGCCACAGCTCTGGACAACCTGTGCCAGCACCTCACCACCTTCTGCCTTAGATCTCAGTCTCCCCTCCTGTTACCCTGCTCCAGGAAAGAAGGGCACACTGCTGAAAACAGCCAGGGTGGCAGAAGCTCCTTTCCCCCTCCTCATCTGCCACTGCAGGCTCTGGTGGGACATCCCTGGCTGCAGAAACTGAAGATGTCTTTTCCTTAGTGATCAGCACAGAGCCATGAGAACCAGCAAATGTGACCTTCCTATTGGGAACCTGCCAAGCATATTTAGACATTCTGTATTTGGTCTATTTACTACGGGCTTACTCTGGGATGGTGAAATAACAAGCTGAGGAAAAGCTCCTCCTCAAACCTGAGATCCTGAACCTTCTGCCACACCTTGAGTAGCCTAGGTGAGATATGACAGTCCCTGTGCCATGCAGAACTGGTGCCTGACCTGTCTCACTGCTACTCGTACTCTGCTTTCTCCTTGTCAGTGATGGTATCTGAGCCTATGAGTTTCTTCTGCTGGATATTTGCCACGTCTCTCCTCTTCCTTTTCAGTCTCTGCTATGGAATAGTCTTCCCCCACCCTTTTCCGATTGTGCACAGAGACATTACAACGACTTAGCAGACATCCTGCTCAGGAACATTTGAACTTATGTCATGCCTCTAATTAGAAGTTGGGATCAGCATCATCTTCCACAGCAGCACAGACTGGCCTTTCCTCAGGGAAGAGGCTGCTAATAAGGTGATGGCTCTAATTTATCCTCAAATCCATATTATGCATATCAGTCCTTGGATGAGAAGTAGCTAAAGCTTTCAGCTCTTCTCTGATTCCCACCATACACCCTGTGTGGCAGATGACAAGCAGCCTTTGCCAAACATCATTCAGAGACTGATCTTGCAGACCTTTTTTAATACTGCATTTCCTTGTTATTATTCCTTCCACTTGCTGGTTCCCTTTGCTGGCACAGCATGAAATGCCTCTTCACACAGGCACAGGGCTTGGGAAGGAAAACATGATTCACTGCATACCAAACTCCATCCTAGAGAGAAATTCTGCCTTGAGAAGCACTTTCCTAAGCAAAATAGCATGTGACAACGCTGGAGGGAAATCCCAGTAACTACACTGCACTGGAGACTCTGGTTGTGGTCTGAGGAGTTTTCCCTGATCCTGCAGCTGGACTGTGCCTTGTTCTGCTGGTACACGTGAGTGCACCATTAGGCCCCCAGAAGGTGTGTTGCATGTATGTATGGAGTCTGGTGTAATAAACACACGAAGAAAAGTACAAAGATTAGTTTCTATAGAGCCCGTGTAGTGTCTACTCTTCTATATGGGTCTGAATCATGGGTCATCTATCGCCATCGCCTGTGACTCCTTGAATGCTTTCATCAGCGCTGCCTCCGTACAATCCTAAATGTCCACTGAACTGACTATGTGTCTAATGTTACTGTCCTTGAACTGGCAGAGGTCACCAGTATTGAGGCCATGCTGTTGAAAACGCAGCTGTGCTGGGCAGGGCACATCTCCAGGATGGAGGATCACCACCTCCCTAAGATTGTGTTCTACAGTGAACTCACCACCAGCTGCCACAAGAGAAGTTCCTGAAAGAGGAGATACAAGGACTGCTTGAAACCATATCTTAGCCTTGGCCATATTGACTACTATCAGTGGTACACCCTGGCCTCCAGTCGGGAGATTTGGAGACACATCATACATAACTCTGCTGTCTCTTGAGAACACATGCAGAATCAGTCTTGAGGAGAAAAGACAATGCAGAAAGAACCGTGCCTTGCCTGTACCACCTAAGGAGATCTTCCACTGTGCTTTTTTCAACCAGACTTACCTATCTTGCAGTGGTCGTTTTAGCCATCAGTATGCTTGTAGTAAGCGTGGGTAAAGCCCTTCTCAAATCTTCATTTGTGAAGCCAAGCCATGATGATGATGATGATGTTGACTTAGGCTCTCAAGAGTGTAAGGCAAGAAAGTCTCTTGCTTTGTCGTTATGCACATGAATGAGTTGCTGTCCTACTGCCCTTATCATGCTGCCACAACACTGTCTTCTTGCTTAACTCAAGCTCATAGTGATTTAGACCTTGTGCTTAGGCCTGCTGATTACAATATCACAGAATCACAGACTGATGGAGGCTGGAAGGGCTCTCTCAAGATTGTCTGGTCCAACCCCTCCACATGTAAGCAGGGCCACTGAAAGAACCATGTCCAGCTGGCTTTTGGGAATCTCTGAGGATGGAGACTCCATCCCTGGACAACCTGGGCCAGTGCTTGAACACCTTCACGGTAGCAAAGTGTTCCCTGCTCTTGTAACAGAACTGAGAATCACATCAAGTAAATGGACCAAGCTGAGCTCCAGACTCATCTCATCTGGATTTGCAGCCACTGCAAGGCTCAGAGCACCACTCAAAGGCAGACATACATGCTGCCAGCTCAGGAATTTCTGAGCCACATTCCTCAGAGTGTCTCCCCATGCTCAATGCAGGGAGTATCTGTGCTACCAGCTCCAGAAAAGCTGTCAAAGAGCAGGTCAGATGTCTGACTCGATGAGCAGGCAGCCCTTGTCAACTGCAGAGGGCTTGGATACCCCCAAAAAGCAAAGGGATACCTGAACAGCCCCATAGATAGGGTTGCTCAGAGCATAGACAACACAGAATTGCAGGTCTTCAAATCAGAGATCTGAGTTACAGCATCTCCTAGCTCACCATAACACAAGGACAGGAAAGAGGCAATGGGCATGAACTGAAACACATCAAACCACAGCTAGAGCACCTCTGCTCTGGAGCCAGGCTGAGAGAGCTGGGCTGATTCAACCTGGAGAAGAGAAGGCTCCATAAGGGGAGACTTTAGAGCAGCTCCGGTGCCTAAAGGGGCTACAAGAAAGCTGGAGAGGGGCTTTGGACAAGGGCCTGTAGGGACAGGACAAGGGGGAATGGCTTTAACCTGACAGAGAGGAGATTGAGATGAGCTCTTAGGCAGAAGTTCTCTGTGAGGGTGCTGAGGCGCCAGCACAAATTGCCCAGAGGTTCTGTTCCCACCTGCAGCATGCTACCATCAGCTCCTGGGACATCCCCAGTCCCTTCTCTACGCTGCTTCTCTGTCATGATGGTTCCCATCAGTATGGGCTCTGGTTTTCACTGTCAGATCAAAGCGGTGAGAAATCACTTGAATGAGCCATAAACCAGGGCTCTGGGGTTGGCAAGTGGCAGGACTAAGAACCAGGGGCTAAGAAAAGAGAAACAACATGGAGGTGATTCCTGCCCATCCTCCTCGTACTACCTGCTTCCCACCACTTTGGATCCAATGGTGGACAACAATGAGAATAGATTTTCTCACCTAAGTGATCTGGGTACACACAGGTCCCCGCTTTCCACTTCCCTTGCTCTGTGAGAGTTTCTCCACAAGCTTTACCCTCCAAGCCCCTGCCCCCAGGGAATGTGCCTGGGGATGGTAGCAGCTCAGATAGCCAGCAAGACATCTGCTCTTCCATTCTGCCTTTATATGCTATTTCAATTAGCTTTTTTCTGCTATTTCCTCTTACCCTGGTCAGATGGGCTTTTTGAGATGTGGGATGGGATGATAGGAAGGGCTGTGTTCAGTCCCTGCCATGCAGACAAACCAAAGTGGGCAGCACTGTGCATGGATCCCCTTACCTGTGGGGATACAAATACCTCATGAAAACCAGCCTCCCCAGAGGAGTTCACACCTTGAGGTTCTGAGGCAGCAGATAGGAGAGGAGATGGAGTCAGGCTGGCAGCACCAAAGCGGCTCAGATCATCACCCCCAGCCTCGTTAGATGCAGCTTCCTGTAGCACAGGAGGGTCCCATGTCCCCAGAGCCAGAGGTGGCAGGGTCCTGACACCCCATGGGGTGCTCAGAGCTTGTGTCTCAGCCAGCTGAGGACTGATACATTCATCACTGTCTGTTCCCCAGCACTGCACATTGCCAACCCATAACCTTGAGAGTGGTGGGACCCTTGGCTGCCTGGGCAGTGTGGTGCAGCCGGTTGGGCTTTGCTGGCTGCCATTGCCTGGCCTTGGTCCATGCCACTTCAACTCATTTTAGATTCCCCTTTGCCAGCCCCACTTTTGGAGGAATTTTGGCAGAGTTGGTGATGGAAGTTATCCACGAGGCCAAGGCCTGTTGACAGAGCGATCCCCAAGGGAGAACAGTGGATGAGCCATATAGGAAAAGAGAAGTTTGGACGGCAATTAGTATTTCGGAAAAGCAAGAACTCTCTCTGCCTCTGAACTGGAAGAAGAGCAGGGGCCAGGGAGCAGAGCAGGAGGAGGAGACAGGCGGGATGTGGAGACATCAGGCAAGGCAACTGTATTCCCTCTAATCCTGGATGCTGCCCAGTGCTGGATGCCTTCCCCCACATCTGGATGCCTCCATAAACAGATTTCCTCCTCCCCTCAGATGCCCGCCCATCTGGATGACCCCATTGCTGGATCCCCCTCCAGTCCTGGATGTCCCCAGTCCCTGGTGTGTCCCACACCTGAGCCTCCCCGGTACCTCCGAACCCTCCAGACTTGCTGTGCCCCCCACTCCTACTCCTCCATGGCCTCCCCGCGCAAGGCACGCTGGGACTTGTAGTCTGCCGCGCCACGGCCCTTCCCTCAGCCGGCACCGCCCCTCCAGGCGAGCCGGGCCGGGCCCGGCTTTGACGGACGAGTGCCTGGGCCTATGGGAGCGGCCGTCGGCGGGCGGCGGGGTGGGTTTTGTGTTGTGTCTGCTGGGGCCCGGGTGGGCGCTGCGCGGTGCCGGCTGTGGTGAGGTGGTGGTGGTGGTGCGGCCCGGTTCGGCCCTGAGGTGGGTCCGGTGGTCGGTCTGTGGATCGGTCTGTCAGTCAGGCCGGGCGGCGGAGCGGGCTCGGGCCGTGGGGCCTGGCGGGGCGGCGGCTCATTGT
>JASSUY010047964.1:0-108095 GCA_032466535.1 Forpus xanthops
CCTGTCTATGGACAGATGAGCTTCTTTAGAGCTCCCTCTGTTGTAAAACAGAAGGATAAATTAATTTTAATTCTCAGATCCATTTACTGATCATTTTTATATAGAAGAGGATAATAAGCTCAAAAAAATGTAAAAATACCAGCTAAATTAAATAATCCCTGGAATTAGTAACCTCAAGTTTACTCATTTTTTTGCAGCTAAAAAAAAAAAAAAAGACGAGATCTGAATGTAACATTTTTAATATTGAAAGATTTTTATTATGTGGATTTGTACTGTACATAGAGATTGACCATTTTATTCACTCAATCCTACATTCTGTGTTGGTATGTTTAAGTTTTGCCAGCATGCAACGAAACACATTCAGCTGTGCTCAGCTCTGGTTTCTCCCTCTGCTCATCACGTAGGTTTTCCTACCAGAGGGTTGAACCTGGCCCATCCCAAATACTGCCTTCCATTCATTTTCTCTGCAGACAAAAGGACAAGTATTACCACCTCTCCTCTGCATGGGAGAAGGGACAGGCACAGTTTCAATTTATAGCTGTTAAATTAGAAACTTCTACCTTATGTCTCTTCCCAGCAGAAAAAAATAAACACTTTTTTTTTCATCCAAAAGGCTTTTAGGACAGTCAAGGTCTGGCAACGGCTGCTGCTGTTCCCCAGCCAGGCACACACACAGATGGATCACCACCACATCCCCATACAAAACTCCAAGTTAGTTATTCCAGATGAATTTAATACCTGATGAACTGGTGTAACACTTATCACCTAGGTTATGAAGGTGAAAGGGGGAACTGAGAGATACTGTTGCTCACTAATGCCTCATGGCCGCAATGAAAACCCCAAATATGCAAGCATGACAGAAAACCTGTGTGACACCATGGAGCAGCACTGCCACCTTTGTGCTGTGCGACCCACAACATGCAGGGACACCACCCGAGTCCTGCAATCACAATCCTAAAGGACTGTCTTTATGGGTGCTCTTCATGACTTGGCAGATTCACTGTTCACGGGTCAGTTTTTATTTCCCTTTCCACTACAAGCTCAGGGCTCAAATTCTCCTTAGTTGTTCACTCAAGCACTGTATTTTTCATTCTCTGGTTACAGACCATTAACCCAGACCCACTGTTGTTCTGGAAAACACTGGGCCCGGAGCCCCAAGAACTGTGGAGATGGTGGAACCATACTTGAATGTCTTTGAGACTTTGAGACAAAGCAAAGGCCAAAATAGAAGTAGTTTCTATCCCTCCAAGAAAATATGACTCTGGAGATTACAGCGACTCCTCCAGCTCCCCTGGTGCCCTGAGACACCATGAGTGCCTCTTTCAGCAGTGGGTGCATTGCTGCTGCCACCCTACAAGCCAGAGAGAGGAAACAGAAACTCTCATTGTCCCCATGGAGCCAAATTTGACTGGAAAAGCAGCATTAACATTTCTGGTGTCCCCCGGGTAATGCAAGCATGTTTTTAACAGGGAAATAATTAGCACATCAGAAAGCACAGTGCAAATTAGCGTTCAGGTGCAGCTTGATTTTAAACAGGTATCTAATAATATTATATAGCAAGAATCACATCCCCAGACACCCCACCACCACCACTTCATTAAGGGATAGGGATATTTGCAAGGGTGTGAACAAGCCTGCCAGATCTTTACGCTGAAAGTGCTCATGCATCAGGTTCCTCCGCTGCTGTGAAACTTTGGTGCTGCTGCTGCATCACTGTGTCTGATGTGTTGCAGTCTACCTCCATAGAATGAGGTGAAAGACCCAGGAAATGAGGTCAATGCAAACATTGTGAAGAGGGTTGAGATTTTTTCTCTTTGCCTTGGAAGAGATGCAAATATCTGAAGGCTGGAGGTCACTGGAGCCCCCCAGCAAGTCTTTGTAATAACAGATAGCAATCTCGAGGTCTGCAGGTGATAAGCTATCGTTTGTCAGAAATATTTTGTATACCTCCTGCTGAGCTTTTCTGGCATTCAAGGGACAGATCAATATTTGGTATTTTCACTGTGCTGGGGGGCTAAAAAAGAAAAAAAGCTAAGAAAAAGGGAAAAAATGGAGGGGAAAAAAAAAAAAACAAACCCACAACTCACAAAAATCCCCAGGAAAAAAAAAGGGAAAAAGACAAGGGAAA
Organism: Forpus xanthops; assembly: GCA_032466535.1. Lineage (NCBI taxonomy): Eukaryota > Metazoa > Chordata > Aves > Psittaciformes > Psittacidae > Forpus > Forpus xanthops. The sequence goes on from JASSUY010047964.1 coordinate 2,129, forward strand.
AAGTCAAAAAGAAGAAACAAAAGGAAAAAGAGGAAAGAACGAAATGGGGAAAAAAGAAGGTTTAACCCCAAAACCCCAACAACCCCAAGTACTTCTTTCCTCTTTTCCCTTGCACTGCCCTGGCCTTTGCGTGGGGACAGTCAGCATTTAGCAGGGAGTGTCTGAAATGCTTCACTTCCACTCCCAATGTGAGGACTTCTGGTGGGTTTCTACCACTAAATATGTGGCACCTTGTAGGGGAAAAACCAAGTGATTGTGCCCTGCAGCCTCCACACGAGCAGAAATCCTGCGTGACCGAGCCACTGCTGGGGCTTGGAAATGCAAAACTGATGCAAGTGCATCGTGCTTCGGTATGACAGGACGGGATGGAGATGGGCAGACATCATCTTTATCGGGAGGGAGGGGAGCTATGAGGCTGTTGCTCATGACTCGCTCAGTTCTGGGAATGGGGTAAGGCTCCTTAGAGCCGGATATCTGCTGACTTCCCTCTCCCTCTTCCCCTCCCCAACTGCCACTTTATTCTAGACATGAAGAACAGACAAAAACTTATCATTGCCAGTGTCTTTAGAGATGCCCACACATGTTCCCTGCAGACCGGAGAGAGGGGGGGAAAAGTCCATTTCGTCTGGACAGGTATCAGTTTTAAGCTTGTCTTATCTCCACACACCCACCAGCCTCCCCACGTGGGAGCGGGACTATCGCTGCACGGCGTGCAGGGTGAACTCCAGCTCTCCCTTCTGAGAACTGATAAGAAGGGATGCATGAATTGCCCTTTTCAGCCAAACTCACCGTGTGCAGCCAATCTTTATCTCCAGTCTTAAGGAAGGAAAAGCAGAAACCAGCTAAAAGCCTTTCTTTCCCCTATTCTCTGATATTCTGTAAGCCACATTGGGAGATTAATATTGCAACCCATCCCTCCTCCTCCTCCCCCTACCCCAAAAACCCCTGTAGCGACTAAGCAGGCTGATAAACTTCAAAATAAAAACAGATGTGGCAGGAAGAATGATTTATGGACTCCCCCACGCACTTTGGTTCCTACGTAATGCCAGGGTTTGAGGCTTATTTTATTGTCCACCTAGGGTTACTCAGCCCATTTCTACTTCCAGACTGGGAGAGGAAGGGAGCTAGAAACCCCACCATGAGCGGAAGAGTAAAGCACTATTGCAACATGATGGGACCTGCTGCAGTTCAGAGATGCAAAAGAGAAAAGTTATATAGAAAGGAAGGAGAAAAAAGGAAGAAACGAATCTCCTCACTCTTCCTACTAGAAAGAGTTGCAATAAGTAAACTCTTTGTTGGTCAAAGTGGATGGAACTGAAGCAAGGAGAAATGAGGGTGATAGAAATACTCTTATGTCCTCTGAAGAGCAGTAAATGCCTCTGAAATGTACCCCAAAAGCTTCCAGGTAGTGCCAGTCAGTAGTGAAGGCAGGCAGATGAAGAGATATAAGTGCACTACTGGGAGAAGCTCAGAGCTCACTCTAATAGCAGAGAAATGAGGTTCAGTGGCATAGACTGATCTTCACATGTGTTAATATGAGTGCCTGTCAGTCTTGGGGTGGCTTGTAGTTTTGAAAGCTTAGCTTCCAGTGCCTGAAATGGGAACTGGTAATACTGATAACTAATATTTGATCATTAAAATCTCCACTGAGTAGGTCTGCAAAAGAACATCTCTAAATTGCCTTTCTGCTGCATGGCTGTGCTCAAGGCCTTGCAGAAACGGAGAAAGCTGTTGGATTAACTTTTAATTTCATGCTAAGGCTTCCCAAAGACACATGCAGATGTCCGTATCGGTGAATAGGTAAATCACTAATAAACTATAGGTACAAAAATAGGCTTTGTTGGGCAAAAGTGGAGGGAGGAGATGCTTGAACTTGAGGCAGTTGCCTGGCCTTAGTTGCAGTATCTGCTTGCTCAGACACTATCTTGATTTCTCTGCTGGCTTGCTAGCATTTCATGCCTGTTTTCACTCAAGTGTTTATTTCTATAAACAGACCTAACCTTAGAAAACAATATAATGACATCCTTCCTGGGGGAGGAGGGGGGAGAAGGTTCCTCAAATTACTCAGGAGGGTTTCCGCTGGCTTTCTATTTCCAATAATCCAGGAGGTAAATGGCCGCTTTTGAACCCTGCCCTCTGCCCTTTTTATTTTGCAGCTTGGGCAAAGATCAAGCCCAGAGTCAAAAGTGTCAGCAAGACTGGCTGTGATATGCGTGTGCTTTCCTTTATGAAAGTCCTCGTGATTATGTTTACAGAATTCATTATAAACTGGGGGTCCAGATTGAAAGCAAATGTCTAAGTGTCCTGTGGGGAATTGCAGGGTTGAGGATGCAGCTTGTAAAGGATGCATGGGATCAGTTTGGGGGCACTGTCAGGGAACAGGGAGCAGTTGTGGTGAAGGTGGAATGTGGATATGGGCGTCATCAAGATGAAATAAAGTCAGAAAGAAAAAGTCCTTCCCTACATCAAGACAGTACAGGACATCTCTGTTCAAAGAGGCTGCTCAGTGTCAGTGATACCTAGTGATGGCAGAATCACTGGTAAAGAAAAACAGCTATCCAGACAAAACTGAAACAGGCCAAGACAGAGTTTAACAGCCCATGTTAAAGCCAGCACTATCAAAATAGAACTGGCCCAGGGTGCCCCATCCCTGGCAGTGTTCAAGCCCAGGTTGGATGGAGCTTGGAGCAACCTGCTCTAGAGGCAGGTGCCCGTCTGTGGCAGGGGGTTGGAACTGGATGAGCTTTAAGGTCCCTTCCAACACAAATCATTGTATGATTCTATGAAAATCTGGACCCCTGGGCTCCTTCTGAATGCGGGAAAAAGGTCTTTAATATGACAAGCTATGGAGAAAGGCAGCATCAGCAGTCTACCTGTTTATTCAGTGTTCATACTGCTCCAGCCTGACCAGCAGATGAGCATTGGCATCCCACCTTCTCTTACTGCATCAAGGCCTCTGTGCTGCAGACCCAAGGGATAATAAAGCCCTGGGCTAAAATAGGTGGTCCAGCAGTGGCATGTCCTTTTAGATTATTGAATGGCATTTTTCATTTGAAGAAGGATGTGGGAACACCAGAGAGGCAAATAGCCTAAATAGGTCCCTTTGCTTCTGAAAGAGCTTCATGGTAATTGTTGCTGACAGGACTCCTCTGTAGCAATGAGGTCTCAGGAAGAACTGGAAACCATCTTAGTGCTGATTAACGCGAGGTGTTATCCCTGACCCCTGTCACTGAGAGACCCTCTCTACATCCAGCATCAGTGATAGGGAAGTAGTGAATATTAGTTGATTTGGGATAGGATCGGGATGGAAGTAAATAGGTTTAGGTTAGTTCCCAAAATGACTTAAAACTCCATTACTTTTGTGTTACAGTTTGTTCAGAGAGTCACTTGTGACAAAGCTCAGGGAATCAATGGGTTTTCAAGTTCATTGAGGTTAACAAATGTCAGTGGTAAGGATAGGGCTCTCCACAGTGCTCGGAGTGCTCCAGAACACAACTGTGAATACCCCTGCCGCTCCACACATAGGCAGATAGGAGCCTGACACAGGGAACTTCTGAAGAACTTCTTGGAGTTGCCTTAATTACTAATAAGTCTTACACTAATGTGTCTTAAGACATATCGGTAACGCTACACTGCCATGGTGTACACATCAACCCATGGGGAACTGAAGCATACCATCTTTCAACAAATGAGCTGGATTTTTCCTTAAATTGTGCTAAAAGTCTCTTCCCCTTTTAGCCAATTCAGCGATCACTGCAGAGCCTCCACAGCTTTAAAGAGATTTGATTTCATTTAAGTAAAATGGGCAACTGTATAGCCCCAAGAGACTCTTTAATGGGTCACTCATCCATCAGGTTAGTGGGCAGTGGGCTGCTTGTCCTCTGTGGATTGTTTGTACTCCTTGAAGCACAGCATCCCTCCAGATCTCCCGAGAGCTGCTTTGAAATGGCCAACATTTACCAAGGATATGTTCAGATTTCACTTTATCCTGGCTATCAAACTTTGTGTATTTTTCCAGTGTCAAACAGATTTTTAAGATGGAGGAAGGAGATAATGTGATGATAAAAAGACCAATTTAAAGCTAGCTTTTAAAATATTATATACAGCACAGGACAGTTTACCCCCCTGATTTCAGCTGAGTGGAACATGTATACATAGAACGGGCCAGAAGCAGACTTCCATAAAGAAAATATACTTGTGCATGTCCTTATTCACGGTTGCATGTGCACATGCATGCGCACAATCAGCCATGTGGTGCTGGAGGTTTCTTTCTCTAAGGCATATTTTAAGCTTTCTTCTCTATCAGCTTGTAAAACATGATTTTTATTCTTCCTTTAATGGCCTGGGCTAATTACTCACAGTGACCTTTGACCTTCAAGTGCCTTCATTTATGGTAGCACATTCCTTTCAACAGAAACATATTGGCTTGGTTTTACAGGGTGCTGATGTCTGGCCAGGCAGCCTAAGCCCCAACACTCCTACCACCATCTACAGCACAGCCTGGGGTTGGGAGGCAAACGCATCATCCTTTCATAGGCCAAGTTTCTCTTAAAACACTATGAAAGCTTCACCTGAGCAGAAATGCCAAGATTTGCTTCCAGTATTAAGATCCTGCCACTGGAATTTCTCAGAAGAATTATGTAAATCAGTATACCATTGGAAAAATGTGAAGGCGTGAGCAAATAACTTGGCTAAATCAGGGAATGAAGTTTAAGTGTAGTGGTAGAAAACTCCACCTGGATTCATGCTCCTCACTTCTTGGGAGGGCTGAGCACTGTACAGAGATGGCTCTGTTAGCACAGCTACATAACATAGCTCTAGCAGCTCTTGGTGAGCAGCACTACAGTATTTCCACTAATTAACATACCACTTGGAGGACTTTAGTGCTCATCCCTTCCAAGAACAGAGGTCTACTCAGGATTTAAGAGTATTTTACTCTTAAATCCTGAGGCAGCAAAGAAATCCAGGGATATCACAAGGGTAACTCCAAACAGTTGGTAGAATTCAGCGAGAACGTCGTATGGAAAACATCTTTCTGTTGAAAGAGTTCTACCAAGGGCATGGTAGTTGTAGAAGAGATCCAAGGTCTTCCCATGTCATTACCAACAACAGCAGAATCGCATGCAAGGGAAGAATTAGGGGTGGTCTCATGGTTGGGGCAGTTAGCCAGGTTTTAGAAGATACACCTTCCATATTAACCTCTCCCTGATCTTCGACAAATTGCTTAGAGCTTGAAAATGGAGATTGCTGAACCTTTGGGCTTAAGTTCAGAACATCAAGGAAGCCCCATGCTCATGTCACATTGAAGAGCAGCCCAGAATCTGTTCAGAAAGACACTTAAGCATGGGGCTGAGTTTTCGAGGAGAGGGGAAGCCAAAATGGACTTTCTATCCCTATAACATTAAATATATTAAAGCTACTCAAATGCTGTTGCAGTGATAGGAATACCTTCTTAATACATTGGAAGTTTTGTAAAAGAAAGTTTTGTGCATCAGTGTTAACCTACAATAGCAAAGCAAACCAGGAGAAAATGTCCAGAAGGAGATGTGCTCCATTGGAATAGAGTGCTGGGGAATGAATAGTCATGCACAAAACAAATGAGTTCGTAGGTGTTGTGCAGTAGTTACACAGTTTTCATGATAAGCTTTGGGGTTATTTTTCTTGGGTCTTTTAGGCTTTTTTCCTTCCTCAGCCTTCTCTGCACTAATACAGACTCTCAGAGAAAGACCATTTACTTGCTCTGTTGTCAACGCATCTGGACGTCTTGTCAAAACAATATAATTTTACTTTGTAACTTTTTGACACTGGTATTTATTGCACCTGTCTTTAGGCATGATTTATGACTTGTCTGGTGAGTATTACTCTACAGCTCCAAGTTTACAATACCAGATAAGTGAAGCATTTGAAGTCCCGAATGGGCCGCAGATTTATAGACATGTATTTCTCTCCCCCTCCTCCAAAAAGGGAAATTAAGATGAGCGTTTTCTCTCACTTTTTCTGGGTGGTAGAAATCAAGATAATCCAAAGGTCTTTTTAAAGGGAAAAAGGGATAACAATGCTATCTGCTGGTGTCTCTGTTTGAAGGCGTACAGAGAAATGGTCTTTGTTATGAGAGCATCTTGCAGAGTAGGTGTTTACTTGAATTAACTAATAGCTGGCTATTTGTCCGGCATTAACACCAAAACCCATGTGTGATGGGGACATACATTAGCACCATGCATGTTGTAGTACTCAGGAGTATCCATCAGTGTGGTATTCTGAATGACGATGTATACAACACACTGTCCAGGGTAATACCGGTTCCTACTTATCACTGAAGCACTGACATCAAGTATATTAAATCTAAATTTTACCTGGGTAACCTCACTGAGCAAACTGGGTTTATTCACACACATTATAACTGTGTCTATGAAAATCTGTTGTGTTAAGAGTTGATAAAAGGAGCAGTCTTGCCTTGTTAAAAGGAAAACCACGATTTTCCTTCTTTCATTGTAGAAAACCTAAATTTGGGGCCTAAAGCAACGTGACAGTATCCCTTAAATACATAGGATGCCTGAAAGGTATTTATTATTCTACTGCTGTTAAAGCGGGTCTGTCAAATTTGCCAGATTTTAAAACAAATCTGGGCTTCCTTCCTAATCAAGGTTCTTCTCAAATCTGATCCAGTATTGCCAAGGTAACACAAGACTGTTGACACAGTTTGGTTGTTGTAGTGCAAGTAACCGCCCAGTGTATCAGCTAAGCCAAAGCAACATGTGAATGTGCGTGTGGATGTCAGATAAAATGGTTCTGTAGATACATGGTTGCTTTCATTTGTTGTAATTTCATTGGATTATGAACACACTTGGTTTTTATTGTCCTCTCTGTGTGCTCTGTTTATGTATTTATATTCGCTGTTGTAATCCCTTAGGGATATATGTATCAGCAAGATTCCCTGAGCTGATCTTTTGACATGAGCTGGGTGGAAGTCAGGGATTGTAAGCTCTGGGGAGCTCTAGAAGGAAAACCTGAGGTTTCTTTTCAAAGTACTTTTCTGTATTCAAATGAAAACCAAATCAAAGCCACCTCCTTATGAAGGATAAGTGGTAAACAACAGCAAGAGAAGACAAAGAAGCCCCCTTGCTGACCAGGCTGTTTCCCAAACACAGCCAGTGGCTTCCCATAACAAAGTGAGGCAGGACCTGATGTCTGGAGCAGCCTGGGTTGTGCCTCCCTTGCCCCAAACTTTGCACATTCTCTGGTGCTTTGATGGGCTGCCAATGAAAATATTGGTCAGGCATCAACTGTGCGGTTGCCACGGAGATGGAGTAAAGCTGGGGCAGTGGGAGCACAGATTTCCATCAACAGGACTTTAACAAAAGCCTTGATTCAGTGGCAAGCTCTCAGGTTGGATGCTTCTGGGCTTTAGCAGGGTATGCAGAAAACAGCAAATTTACTTCTGAGCTTGCTAAGCAGTTGCAAACTTGGATTCTTTCAAGGGGGAAAGCACAGCCCTGCTTTCCTCTCTGATTCAAGGCTGACCTTCTACATCTTTGCCCTTTCAAATGAGAAATAATAAGGCTGGCTCTGTAGCAGTCAAATGTAATTCATTGCCATTTGGAGATAGCTACATTATTGACTTTCCCAGTCGGTTTGGATACACATTCTCAGCTCAGAATTGCTACTTGCTACCTTGAAATGCCTCACATTGTGACAGTGGCTGTGCTGGAGGGCAAAGTCTGTACAGAAAACTCACTAGCCCTGTTTGTTCCAGATAAAACTATTACATTTCTATCATTAAAATGCCTGTGCTTGAAAGGCCTGAAATAAAGAAGATCTTGACAGAGCAGATAGAAATAACACAGCAAGGTGTTTCCCAAATCTCCTCATTTACAGCTGTTGTACATAGAACTGTGCGTGGATTCGTAGCTAAATCTGATATTAATACATTCAAAGCAATGTTAAACTCATTGAATGCATTTTCAGTGCAGAGATTTTACAGCAAGAACTAGCTTATGGGACAGTTTATTGTGTATGAGCCCAGATATTGTAGATGAGTACATATTGCATGTATACTGTATGTGTGTAAGTACAGATTGTGCGAGTGCAAATTCACAGTATGCTTATTGTGAATATTCACAAGTCAGAAGTAGCTGCTTTAAGCTTAAAAGCAGAATTTACGAGCTTTGTGATTGAGCCTTCTTTGAAAGTGATGTGCATTGGACTGTTGCATTTTGAAACGAAACCTGACATTTCATTATCTTATGAAGGCCTAAAGGCAGAAGGAAAAGAATGTTAAAAGAAGAAACTTGACTGTTTACAGGTTTTCATCTAACCAGAAATGTATTTCCATGCACTCAGATTAAATTATAGCTCCTGATAAACAAGCACAAATTAAGTGAAATCTTATACAAAGCTGAAATGAAACTCAGATCTTTCAAAGACTGTCTTAGGAGAGTTTGAGAGCACCAAACACTAATGATTCTCATGCTCTAGAAATTAAAGTGCTGGTGTTCTCTCCTAGAAGTCACAAAGAGACTGAGTTTTGGGTTGAGTTGCAGCAAAGATGAAACAAAACCGCTCAATTCCTGTTCACTGTCATTGGACTGAGCACACTGAGGTGCTACAAGGCACCACTGCTGACATTCAGGGAGGAAGAACAACCAGAGGGAATGATCATTGCAAACACATGTCAGGGTGGTAATAACAGCTAACACTGGAAAGGGACAGCAAGCTCTATAATTCAGCTGTTACTGCAGGCTCCAGCAGAGATCAGACTGTGACCTGCTATATGGACAAGTTATTCCACAGCTCTGCACCCTATGGAAGTCCTTAATCCTCCCTTGAAGCAACTGCCAGTGGATACTGTCAGTCAAAGCCTCCTGGTAGATAAGCTTTGGCTCCAGCTTACCATGTTCTTTGACATTATCAGTAAGATGAGGAAAGAATTCCAAGTTGGAAGGCTCATAGCATCTAAATTACATGGAATTTCGCAGTTATCCTTAGCGTGACTGGAGTCTATCCAGTGTATAAGACCTGATGGAGCTTTCACCGGAATTAAACCAAGAGCAGCCAGAACTGTATCAGGAATTGGCAGTTTCTTCTGCACGCATCTGACTTCCATGAAACACACCTACCCATGCTAGCCAGCTAAAAGCTCTTTAAAGGACCTGAGAGATCAGGATGAAATCTTTAAGGGAGACCACTGATGATAGACTTCGATGAGCTGGATCTTACCAAAGTGTGGTTCCATTAACACCACCATCTTATGGGTAGGATAAATCATGTAAGCAGAGTCCTTCCTTCTCTTGTATAGATGAAGATAATTCTTTCCATAGAAAACTGGGAGAAAAATCACGTTGCTACTCAAGCTTAACCAACTCAACCAGCAAGTTGCCAAACTCGTGACATCATCACTGGCAACATGCAAGCCTCAGATTAGAAGTAGCCTGATGACATCACCCTTCCAGTTCCTATCTAACAGATGGTTTCTGTATATTGTGTAATTTTAGCTCATTATTCATGGTTTTGGTCGGTATAATTCAGGAAGTGAAAAAACTGCCAAGAAAAATTGACCTGGAACTAGTTCAAAGGGACTAAATTATTTTATTGATTAGACTCCTTCGCTTTCATTTTCCAGCGGAGCTATCATGAATCATCGATACACAATAATATCTGAGTAATTTCTGTGTGAGCCGAAGTAAGTGCTCCAAAACAAGTAACCTTTGAAGGATTTAGGCCTTCAAGCTCTTTGAAAGCAAGATAGCCAAGAAGATCTGCTGGGCAGTCCTGAAGGGGGGCCAGGAGCTATTTACTGAGGCAAGCGGTTTGTTTGAACTTGGGATTTATTTATTTTCATATTATACTTGTTGACTTCATATCCGCCTTCAGCTCAGCTCAAAGGCTTGGGAGAGGCATGTTTTTCACCAATGTGAACATGGGCCAGAAAAAGGATCTTCTGAAAGGCCTCATGATGCAGAGCCCCAGCATGGAGATAAAGCACCACAAGTCTGGTTGAAGAAGGGAGAAAAGCCTAGAGGGAAGGGAGTGAGAACGTCTGGGAGCTGTGTTATTAAAGGTTTGCAAGAATGCAGCATTCTTCATGGAAGAAATACACAGAGGGCAGTGATGAGTGAAACGCTGCATCACTTGTCTAGTGTAAATACATCTATCAAGATGCAGGCATGGCACTGAGCCCACAGGTTGACCACTGGAGCAGGCCAGAGTAGCAGGTTTCCTTTTTGACTGATGCACAGCAGCATGCAGGATCTACCCCAAAGTCTTTGCTCAAATCAGAAATACTAAGAGACATTGAGTGTAGCCTGGTCATGCCCAATCACTGCAGGCTGACTTGCTTCTCTGGCATAGCTTGCACCAAGAATCCAGGTGACTATGGAGGTGCCAGATGGTTCTTGGAAAAGGAGCCAAATTAACCATTGAAAGCAACAATCCCAGTTCAGTTTTTAGACCTTGTTCCCCATCATGATGCCTGAATATTGCTCCTGTGCAGCTGAGGTCCTTTGAAAATGGGAAAACAAGGATACAGTTGTGTAGTTCCCTAGTATATTCCTTTTTTTCATGGAACAGAATGGAACATTGCATTGCAAACAAAGCACCTTGCTGACCTGCTTTCAAGATTAAATATTTAAGATGTTTACTACCAGCAGTCAAGCTCTTCTGTAAGTGGATGCCTTCTTGCCTTAGATTTTAAGAGCACTAAGAAAACATCTTACCCTGGCTAAGTATCTGTTACCTTTACAGTAACTGCAGCTCTTATGTCTCCAGTGCGATCATTTAATAATTTATTCTCCAAGAGAAGAGTCTTCAGTTTTATGGGACTTTAACCTGTGATTACCACATGGAAGAACAGCAAGATCTGGGGCTAACCACCTCTTCATTCTCTGCTGCATCAGAAGAAAGAGCAGCAGCATCTCTACAGGTATTTTTCCCCTCTTTTCCTATTATAACTGAAAGACATTAAGATTTAATTATGTAAAATGCTTTTAAGCCCAGGCTCAGCAGGTCTGCAGCTTTGAGGCAATCACTGGTTTCCAGTATTTCTGTAGAGAAAACCTATCTGTGGAAAGATGCGCAAATATGGCAAGTTCCTCGTATTGCTGTACGTATTAACCTCACCATGGCTTTTAGACTTAAGTTCTGCATATTATTAGATGCTATTTTACTGTGTGTCCTCTTCCCAAAATAATTTGCCAATTCTATATATTTAAGGAAGACATCTTAAAACCTTTAAGGGGAAGACATACTGGCCTTGCCTTTCCAGTCAGTAAAGTCCAGTATGGCGTTTAAAGCCTGCCTCTTTCCATCCTAAAACATATGGCTTGACACCCTTCTGTTTTGTGAGAGCATTTTACACGTTTGGGGTTTGTTCTAATGTAAAATTAAACTGTAAAGCCTCAGGGTTGGTTGCAGAGTAGGAAGCGTTGTTCAAATGCCAAATTTGACACCTAGGTTTTGTTACGTGAGATTCAGGTGCTGAGGTTGCAAATGCAGAGGGAAACTCATTTTTAGAGAGTTTTTAAACTTCGGGGCTCTCTTCTGTGCTTCATGCAGATGCCCTGTATTTGGCATCCTGCAAACAACTTGTCACTGTTAATACAGCTGTGTGTGCAGTCTGGGGTCATCTGCAGTCTGGATTTGGTGGGAGATGTGTCTGTGTACTGGGGGTGTCAGTGGAAGGTTCTGGACACAGCATTTTCTCAAGTGCTGTGAAAGACTTTTCAATACTTGGGATGTTACTGTGCAGAGGACATTATTCTTGCCTGCAAGAGCATGTCTTCCTCTAAGCAAACACCTACTTAACTATCACCTCCATTCCTTCATTTCATGCCTGTTTACCAACATAGAAGCCAACTTACAGGGCCATTTTATGGCAGTAATACTAAAGTTTTATCTGTTTTTACAAACCGATAACAATTTTTCCTTAAAGCTACTTTAGCAGAGATTATCAAGCATAATAAACTGCTTTGTGCTCTTATTTCCAAGTTATAGCACCCAAAAACCTAAATGAAAAGCTGGTTCGGGTCAGAATGTTCAGTACAGCCCAATCTCAGTTGTGGCAACAGGGATAAAATCATTCAAACTTCCCTGCCTTAATATGAGGGATGGTTACTCTATAGAGCCTAAGTTATTCTTTTGATGATTAAGACAAAGCATAGTAGCCATGGATACATTCTGAGAAGATACTCCCTCTGTATACATCTATATAAGAGAACTGTTGCAGAGATTTTCCTCTAAAATGATGATTTATGTTAATAGCTGATGTTTGCTACCGAGAACCACTTTTTGCCTTCTGGTTGTTTGGGGGTTTTTATTTGCCAAGTGCTCAAATAAGAACAAATAAATCCTTTCCTCTGTCCCGATTTCAGAAGCCAAATGAAACTCAGTGTGAACAAGATGTAATTCTGTTCTGCCAGGGCTTATGCATTAAGTACTTTCCTCAAACATTTCCAGAGCAGGCAGCATCACTTTCCGAACATCCCACGTCAGGAAGACAAGAAAACCACTGACATTTTCCTTATCAGCTGTGTGAGGATCAGCTCGGGATTTCTGCAAGTATTTAACGCACCACACAGAGGAGACAGCATGGATTTGGAGGAGGATGTCTACAGATAAGACATTTCCCTTGGCTATATTTGCCAAACCACGTAACATGCTGAAGACTATTTGCTTTATGCTGTTTCAGTTATGTTTCAGCTTCTTCATGCTCTTAAAGGAGAAAATCATGCTTGAAAAAACTGGACAAGGGGGTATTATATATGGTTTGTATGTCCACATACTTGTTGTTACCAAAGTAATCTAGTGAAATGTTGGCCAGATGGAGTGGGGGAGATGATGCTGCATAGCTCTCCAACAGTGACCCTTGAGGACTGGGACAGAGATGTATTAGTTATAGCCAGAAGGGAGCATTTTGTCTCCTAAATCCCTTGCAGTAAGTTGGTTTTTCTTGCCAGCCTGCAATTGATTGAGTCATCACAGGTCAGTGATGGCTGTAGATAAATATTTCCTTTGAAGATGTCAGACTTTTAAAAGCAGTACAATAAATTCCTGCACATTAGGCCAAGTCACATCAGGATTTCAGCAATCACAGCTGGTGTGAAAGGAGTTATTGTGGGACCTAAACCATGATCATCATTTGGAGACATACACAAAGTGCATCACACTCATGTTTTCAAATGCTGTTCTGAAGCATATCAAATTGTCCTGTTTTCCCCTAGGCTTTTTGTGTCCACATCTATCCTTTCCCAAGGAGTCCACACAAACTGTACCTCAGTGTCTGAAGCATTCCAAGATCCAGCTTCATCTGCTGGTCAGGAGGGTCAAGGTAGAGGCAACCCAACATCTAACTGGACTAACACAGGTATACAGGGAAGAAAAGATGGTGTTCAGACGTCCCTACAGATCTTCCCTTCAGCAACATCGTGATGCAGCACAGAAGGATTTGGGTAAGTACTGTCAACTCAACACACACGGTATTTTGTGCATCATTCCCACTGAAAGCCTTCCCAATTCCCTACAACACATTACAATGACCAGGGAAATGTAGAATCCATTAATGGTGGCGGGGGAATATATTCCTGTGAAGGGAGTTGTCATTTGTAACTGGGGAGACAGGAGGTTTGGAAGATGATTCCTCCTTTAATTTCCGTAAATTAACCCCCAAATTCACTATCAAGGCTAGTTATAGAGTAAAAAGAAATATGAAATGTTGTTTTTCCAGACCTATTTGTTTTGCTTGTTAATGGATTTAAATAGTTCCCAGCTGTGCAAAGTTCTCATTATGTTCATTACATATAATGCACCTCACAATGCAGTGATTAATTCAGCACACTCACAGGCCCTCCATTGAATGCTGTTGATTAAGCAATTATGTTAATCCATTTGTGTTTGTTTTCTCACTGCTCTGATGATGGTTGGGACCAATTTCTTCGCTGCATTATTCTAGATACGTGCTAGAAGTTTTGCTAACATTTGCAAAGGCCAAATCCACCATTCTCAAGCAATGTGAAGGTGAAAATTGCAGTTTAGTTGTCCCTGGTGTATTTTTGATTGCTAAGAAAAGTGCTGGACTTGATTCTGATTGCTCCTGGTTTGGGACAGCTGCTGGACAGGAGCAACATAGATTTTCTGTCTGCTTTAACTCTGAAGATGTTAAGTAGAGATGAATCCTTTCATTTCATTCGTGTTCCTGCATTGGTTGTATTCAGTGGTTGATTTGAGCTTTTATTTCCATGAGACTGGTAACAAAATGGTTTAGATACGCTGCACAGATGGATATGCAAGTAGCCAAACTACCATGGCATTCAGAGTCAGAAACATGTTTGTAGGTGGAATATGGCAACCTCTAAATGCGATCAGGTCCATGGGAAATGGACAGTTACACCCCTTTGATTTAGATTGTCTCTAATTCGGTAGAAAGCAGCAAATGATTAGGGGAGGATTTTCTTCACCTTTTAGATGAAAGTATTTTTGTCAGTAACAAAAATGGAAAGGGAAATACTGCGGTAGGAGAAATGTGCAGTAAATTTTAACAGCCTCAGCTCAGTTGGATGGGGCAGTGCTTCTGTAAGTGTATTTGTCGGCTCCCTGTAAAGACATGTGACGGAAATGTTTTCAAGGAGCCAGAAACATCCTGCCCCATTCAGTATACTCCACTCTCTGGGTGTCCAAGGAACCACCAGAGATCATTTGTACTAGTTGTCATTTACCGTTCCGCCAGCTCAGCCGGCCGCGATGGGCAGCTTCAGTGGAAAGGAAAGGGGAGAGAGATCTGAGCTCTACCTCAATAGACTAAACAGTAACCCTGCAGCAGTGCCCAGCTTCAGGTTGGCCAAATCATCTGCGGATCTCATGAATAATAGACACAGGAAAAATGCTAACAGGCTTCCCACCCATCCGAGGAGCCAAAACCAAAATGCAAAACACTACTACAAGCCAAACTTGCACAGAACTTGCTGTCCCAAAAGACCTCTGATAGCTTTTGAGCTCCTGGTTTGGAAAAAACATGATAAAGCAGCAGCTTATAGATGTTTTATATATACATCTATATAAATTCAACTATAGATCCAAGCAATATCCTCTCCCAAGGTTATTTTTGCCATTCTTTCCATTAGTTTTTGTATTTCAGTGCATATTCACTGATATTTCCTGAATATAGACCATCAGTGACCACAGCTTTTATTTCGGGAGGTCCATTTCCGTAGCAACAGCTCATAAAAGATGCTAAATAAAGCTTAGATCTCTGTAGCTCAGGTTGATGTATTATATATTGGTCACTGCAGTGTGCTGACGGCTTTCCTGCAATGTGGCCTGTGTCTTTTTTATGATGTACATTCTTGGTGAGTGTTGGGGAGATTGATCCCATTCTGGTATCCAGATTTTGAAACAGATGTGTGGGAAAAGCGCTGCACAGGGTGCAGGAAGGAGGTGCAAAAAAGCCCTGAGAAACAGCCTTTTAGAGAGACCTGCTTAGGTTTGTCAGAGAGGACTAAAGCAGCATGATAACACTGTGAAAATACCTTCACAAAGCAAAGCACCAGCTGCTAAATAACACCTAAATCTAGCAGGGAAAGATTAGTGCCATTAGCAAAGGGGACCACTAAGGAAGCAGTATGTTCCCAAGATCTTGTCTTCAAGCCAGACCAAATGCCCTTCTAATAGTGATGCTCTAACTAGAGAGCTTGGGAGGAAGCTACAGAACGAAATCTAATTTTTTGATGTCAAACTACACAACCACACATCACCTTCTAGATTTAAATTACATTTTTCTATCAAGGAAGTGCCACTGAGATGGGAAATTAATTAAAAGCTAGTCTTCTGTATGTATATTTATAGATACACTGACAGAACAGAATCACTTCCCTGGCATCCAGTACCTTCATTCCTTTCATCCTTCTCCCCTCCACCATGAGATGAGGATTATGTTGAATTAATTGTGATTATGTTGAATTCTTTTACAACTGTTCCAAGGAGCTGAAGGCACCTAGAGCTTTACAAGGCAGTTAAGCAGAGTGTGGAATTTGCTCTGAATATTCATCCACATGTTTTATGAATTTCCATATTTGAGTTTAAGCCTGGATTTTAAAGCCAGACTTGTTTGAATTCATTTATATCTAAAACTCAATACCAGTTCCTATGTTCTCCTATTTTGGGAAAGCTGAGTTGCTTAGCAGAGGAGAAAATGGATCAGGATTCTTTTTTTCTCCCTAAAAACTGTGCTAAAACTCTGCAGGCAGCTGTTCCCGAGCCCAAACTCCCATCAAGTTCAGCAGAAGGAGATTGCCATAAGGTAATACTAGAAATCAGGAAAATCCCAGTGGGCATAAGAAGGTGTTGAAGGGGGGTCAAGGAGCATGATAGACATGAAAAGGGTTTTTTGCAGCTGGTTCCTTTCTCCTATCGACTGTACAAAGGCAGGCAAGGGAGAGGGAGGACGGCAGAGAGGCAAGGCTGGATTATGAAAGGGACACGCTTTCCATCCATGTTCAGGAAGCCAGTGAGACAAAAGGCACACAGCAGCAGCCACATGGCAAGGGGGCTTCAGCAAACAGCCCGCTTCCTCTGTTGTTTCCTCAGAAGCCCAGGATCCATTGCTTAGTTTGTTTTTCCAAGGAAATAATTAAAGATGTGGATAAAAAAGTTAACAAAAGATTGACCCTTCCTCCCTCTCCCCCCTTTCTTTTTACTGCCTGCCCACTTTAAGGGAAATCATTTTCATACCCGCCTTCCGTTCTCCATCCACAATGACAGCCCAGACACTGGGGCAGAGATTGGTTTACGTCCCAGTAGAAGGGAACACTTAAGGAAACCTTTGGCAGTATTATGGATTGAAGTGCAAGGAGATGGTTTTATCAGGAGGCTTCAAGGCTATTATTGTCCAAATAAACACTTGATTTGCCAGACGTGATCTACAGCTGCTGCACAGAGATCCTTGAATTTCATCTGAATTTCAGTCTCCCTGTCCTTTCTGCCTTTCCTACTCCACTGTTCTCAGACCTGAATAGCCTACTGTAGTGGATTACTTCACTTTTTCCATCTTTCAGGCTTTACCAGGCTGACTCTTGACTTCCTGCCCATGACACCAGTCCCCACTTCATCTAGATTCAGGAAGCTTTAACACATTTGGGGTTTTGCTTTTCCCCAGGTGCCAGGGACAGGATGCTCCCCCAGACTTCACTGCCATGATGCAGCATTTCACCATGGACCAGAGCAGTGCTATTTCAGCACAGCAGAAACCCAGGCCCATACACATCTCTTCACATTGCTTTAGAGACAAATAGTCCGAGTACAGAACAAAGCAGCTAAGCCAGACTTCCCAAGAAGGACATTAAATCCTTATCATTTCCCACTTTCCTATATCCTTGCTGTTCTCTAGTCCCACAGACCCACAGACAAAGCACAGGAGGAGGAGGTGTTTCTGCAGCATTGGTACAGCATCAGTTAAAAGGTACTGATTTAAACAATTCCACTGGCACACTATTTCTGAGCATTTTCAAGGGCAGAACTGCAGAAGGAAAATATCAGGAACAAATGTTTCTAGCTAGATGTAAGGAAATTTTCTTAGAAGGAACACTTCAGAAAGAAATCATAGCAGCAAGCTGGCCAGAAATAAAACCTCCTACAGTGCCATAAGAAACTCATTTCTTTTTACTTTCTCATTCCTCCTCTTAGGGCCTCTTCATCCCTCTCAGCTTGGAAGCTTTCTGAAGTTCAAAGATCCAGGCTACACTCATAGCTTTAAACAATTCAGCATGAAGCATCCTCGCCGCCAAGGCCACAGCAAATCTAGGTATTTCAGTATCCTCACAGTGAATTTAGCACAGCGCTTACCTGAGCACTTTGCATTGGGGTGCCAGCATCTCCCAGGGACAAGCTCTTTTCAGGCAGATTGCTTCACCAGAGCAGCGTGCAGAGCATCTCCAAGTGATGCAAACCCAAACAGAGCTCCAGAGGAGGGTTATATTGGGTGTTGCTTTGCAGTAGAATTGCTCACACATGGGTGCTCATCTGGCTGTGAACCAGCTCCAGCTGTGACCAGCCTTTTCACCTGTTGGTTTTGCCTAAGAGTAAAACACTCTGAGACTCATTTGTAGCATTGTTTGACATTCTAATTAATTTCCTTACTTCAATTACACTATTTTTTGGCAGATACATAAACTGTGTTCTGTAATAAACAGAGGGAAATCAGCCTTCAATGAAGGGAATCTTTCCTTGAATCTCGTAAGGGACATGGCACACATGCTAGCTTGAGTGCACTATTTATGCTGTTCTAAAATAGTTAGTACCTTCATAATGATCAGAGACACACCAAAAGGTCCGGTTAATGGAGCTCTCAAGCTTTAATCCGTAGCACAGATTCAGAAATATTTATGTCTAGTATTTAATGAGAACTACTAAGCTTGAACTGCGAATCTTGTGTCTGTAGTGCAGGACTTGTGAAGTTTGTCCTTAATCTCAGTATGTGTTTTTACTCTGGGTACTGTTTTCCTTGCCCACCAAGAGGGTTCAGACCCATGGCCTTGCTAGAGAAGAGCTAAACCACAAGGTTCAAGATACTCCATGCTTGCTTCAGTTTAGGGAACAGATAACACATCCACTTCTACCCAGCACAGAAACTCTCAGTAAAACTTGGCCCTCATTCTTACACACACCTACAAAGACAGGATGTTTTATGTTCTGGTTACTGCAGGTGGTATTTTGAAGAGCAGCTGCAAGGCTGACAGCAAGCAAGCCAAGCTTTAAAGGAGAATTGGATTCTCTTTGGTACTTCGGTTTGTTCATGTGCAGCTGAAGAGTTAGTAAACTGGAGTCCCTGTTCATTGCATTTCCAGACATTATCCTTCTTCCTGAGTTTTCTGAAGGCAGATCCCGTATCCCCACTCCAGCAGTGATTTTTGTAGATCCCCCGTTAGGATGCAGAGAGGGATTTTGCATGGGGATGGTACAGAGGGCCACCCTGAGATGGTCAGCTCCTGGGTGCAGGAGGCAGCCAGGCTCCGAGTGTGCAGGTTTTGTTTGTTTGCTATACCTGAAAAGCAAGACTTCATAAGTTTTGCCTTTCAAGCCTTAATCTTTAAGTTCCTCACTTTCCACCACCTACTCAAGAACTGAATGCAACATTTCTCAACCACTTCAACTTGATATACCCCATTTAGCTTGCTAAATCTAAAGAAGCCTTTCACAGTTCTCCTGGTGATGGGCATCAGCGTTAAATGTAGCATGTGGGAGCCCCTAGCTTTGAATTTCCTTGGGGCACAGACAAGCCATGTTGTTCCTGCACCTTAGCGAAATGATGAGACAAGAAGGAACCTTGTCTAACTTCGCTGACTTTGGGTCTGGGCTTCAAAAGCTGCTGTCAGCCAGGAAGGGGGAGATGTTTAGACCATTAAACTTTTCTCCTTGATTGGTCTGGAAAAATAGAGAGCCTTCCTTTCATGCTAGCAAATGCAATATACATATGCAAAATAAATACCAGTTTAGTTTCTTTCTACGCTGCACTATACTACAAATAAACAGAGCTGTCCTTCACAGACACACCAGCAGGATTCCTCCAAATGGAGCACGACTTGCAGAACTGTAGGACAGTTGTTGCAGTCCTTGCTTCTGCCGTCAGCACATCTCTATCTGTTTTCCCATGAGATTGAAGTAATTACTGGTTTAACGCATGCCTGCAGTTGAGCTGTGATCTGACAGATATGATAATAAAACTGTCAGGAGTTCTTATTTCTATGTCTGTTTCCATTTTAAAATACATATAATATGTACATTCCTGAGATTCATCTATGTGCATGATTTTTATTTACAGTATAAGAGGGCAGTTTTCAGTCTTTTATTAAAAGCAATAATTTAGAGCACTACAAGCAAAAATAAATGGCTCTAATCAAATTCCAACCCGAAACGCTATCTAATTGTTTTTCAGATCCCTCTGTTAAGGGGTCATGAATCATTTGTCTTTGCCTTTTGGCAAGTACCCGTGATAGGATGCTCCTGATGCTATTCATTCATTCCAGAGACTACTAGTTTCCAATAAAATAAGGGAAGATCCTGATAAGGTTTTCATCCCTCTCGTGGTTTCTCAGTCTCTTTGCACTAACTCAGTGTAAGGCTGATGCAGGGTACAGCTTTTCTCTTCTGAACATTGTTGGGGTAGATGCTGTCATCACTATGTCTTTTGTCACATCATCTTGACTCTTTCTCACTCTGTTTTGGGAGCACTTCCGTCTTGAAAACATCAGATTTGACCCGAAACCAACAGTAAGCTACATCTGATAACGAGTCTCCGTGTACCTGTGTGGTCTGATGTCAGAGAAACAGCCTGGAAGTGGGAAATCAGATGAAATTACACGATTCTTATCTTTTTCCCCTATAGAGGGCATGCGCTGCTGATTCAGGAGTTGCTTGAAGTGAAGGGAAACTGGAAAGAAACATTTTTCAGTGGGTTTTTAGGACTCGGAGCAGACATTAGCAAGAGGCCCTGCCACAGTTATTAGCTATGCAAGACTGTTGTTTATTTTTACACAGGAACTAAAGGAGAACGTATCTATGCTTATTTTTCTTTACTTAGCTAAAGAAATTGTATAGCTTTTAGAAAGGGTTAAATAATTTCCTCCTCTCCTGCACTCCGAAGGCTTTCCTTGCTTTTGTGTGTGTGTGCGTGAGGTTCCCCGCTAACCACAGCTCTGTTTTCCAAAAGGAAATTAAAATGAAATACATCAGGCATGCCGGGACTTCACACTTCAGAGACATAGAAAGCAATATGACCTGTTTAAATTGATTGTCACTTAAACTGCCGACCGCTGCTCTTCAGGAAGGGAGCTTAAGGTTTTACTGTTCTTAATGGGACAATATCTCTCTTCCAATGACTTAATGCAGGTTGTGCTGACACTCCTATTAAAAGCAGGAGCATTAATATTTCATTAAAATGCCAGTGATGTCAGAGGTAGCAACAGCATCAGTTACCTGCCAGTCTTTAGGAAAACCATCCTCTTCCCCCAGGATGTGCTAGCATCCCTCAATAGGGTGGGAAAAAGGGCATGAAGGGTTATATGTACTCAGCACTGAGTCCCTTTGTCCCTTTAAAGTCTGCACCTTTTCTTACTGTTTGGTTGCACAGCTATCACTTTGGTGACAGTAAGTTGCAAGTCATGAAAGGTGGTAACTCAAGTGTTGTAAATATTACAGATGCAAATGATCATTGGGCAGAGAGGACATATGAGCAGGGAGTTAAGACATACTCATTCCTACTGTGCTCATTTCTGGATCTCTTGCTCCTCCCCTGAATTCAGGAGAAAGGGCAGGAAACATGAAGACATAATAAAGAGACAGTGGCAACCTTAACAGATAAATAGCCACAGTCTTCAGATACACCATAAATTTGAAGGGGTATGAACATTTTACAGCACATCTACAGCCAGTGTAAGCTTCCCTGTGTGCTTCCCTGATCATAAACTCCATGGAGTTATGACACTGTACAGCACAAGAAGTTGTGCCTGCAAAGTTTATCTTTGAAGTCAGGGGGCTCTTTTAGGTGAAAGAACTCTTACTATGACCTTAGCAAATGGAACTGTTTGTTTCTTGGAAAAAGGAGACAACAAAAAGCCAAAATGCATCAAGTTCCTGTCGTGGTTTCAGTGGGGGGTTAAATCATGATAGACCCACAGGGCACAGGGATCTGGTACTGAAATACCAGGCAGCCAACCAGGTAAACTGCAGCAACAGGAACCCGAGTTAGCATCCAAGCACCCCAGGAATATTATTTCTTAAAGATCCCATCTTTTCCATAGAAAACGGAAAAAAATTGAACTGAAAAACTAGGTGTAAATAAGTTCATAGCTGTTCATCCAACGTGCTGGAGCCGGCAGTGGAAGGGGACACACAGAGCAACAATGAGCACATTGTCCTGCACAGGCGAGGGATGGGATGCTCCGCACACAGGGCCATGCAGCCTGCTACCATTAGAGTGAAATATTGCTATTTTGAAAGAGCTGGTTGAATGTGAGCTACTTCAGGGACTGCTGAAGCCCTCAGGACTCTCGGTCAGCCCCGGTTTATTATTATGGAAGGATATTTTCCAATTCCATAGTTGTCAGTGTTCATTTCTCTTTGCGGCTTTGACACACACATCATCTTAGGAATTTATTTGACTGACAAATGCTACCCAGCCCAACCTGAGCCATGCACACAGATCTCCCTGGCTGTAATTGCTTGCAATACTCCAGGATAAGAACTGCATTTTAAAATGAAATACGTAAATTTCAAGAAACTTAAAGTGAGTGTTCACTATATTTTAGCACTTAATATTTGGTCCCTTGAAACTTGTTTCTACTGTTATAAGTCTAACTTTTAGGCCTAAGCTTGTGTTCATTACAGTATCAAATAGAAATCAATTCGCTCCCCTTTTCAGAGTAATATCTATGTATTTTATTATTGGATATGACTAGAAGTCATCACGAGGCTTGCATTTCCTAACTGTTGATCTATCACATCACATCCAAACAAGAACATAGAAAAAAGACACCTTCACAGTTTAGGAGCAAAGGCTTTCAGTGATAATTTGTGGATTGGATGAGGGATAATACATTAACAGAGAAGGGGTGCAATGTTGCAAGCTTTGTTATCCTAAAGTCTAATTTCGGACCTTGGGAACACAGTTCTGCTTATGAGTAAAAGGTAGAGGGTAGCCTGTTATAAAATAGAAATAAATATTAATATAAATCATAGTTATTACAGAAATCAAAAGCAGGTTATGTTTGAGGTACTCCTAAGCCTCTAGATTTAGAGAAATAGGAAATTATATATATAAATGTATATATACGTGGAGATCTCAGAAGAAAAATACAATGTCCACTTCAGTGTCGAGGAAGAAAGCTGGATAGGGATTGATTTACTGCTAAAAGTACAATTTATGTGGCAAAGTCATTTGAAAGGAAGCTGAGGTTCTCCTGCTACTTAATTTTCCTGGTCATTCCCCACTCCTCTTCCTGGTTAATCCACTAAGAAACCCAACTCCAAGAAGCTGTTACCCGCACAAGACTGAAATGCAGCAGTGTTTACGGCACTTTGCGCTTGCCAGGGACTCCTGCAGTGGCAATCTCAGTGCTCTGTGTATGGTGTGCCACCAAAATGAGATGAAGATAGACCAGACATACCTCTTGGAATAATGGGATAAGTGGAAGGGATTAATCCAAACAGGAAACGTTCATTTTCCACTTGTGTGGCTGCTCTTGTCCAGGGCTCACACACTCCAAAGTGTATTTCTCAGCAGTTCTGAAGCTTCCAGCTCTCTTCTGCTCAATTCCTGCTCTCGGTGCCATCACTGGGCAAACACGGTTGTCTCTTGTCCCACGACTCTAATGTACCTTCTGGCAAAAGAGCAGGAAAGATAGGATTCATCATGCTTTTGGGGGAATACATCATTAAAATCAGAACTAGACTTCAGTACTTCAACACTTGCAATATTGTGTGTCTGGAGCTGGCAGCGTATTTATGTGATTGTGAACAGACATATATATACGTTATGTTTATAAGTGTATGTATGTATGGTTATGTATGGGAGCATATTTCCTTTTCTCCCTGCTGGAATCAGCAGAAATAACACTGGTTGTGCCTGAAAGAAACTTTCTAATTCTCGTGGCAGAGAAGGAAATGTCAAAGTCTGAAAGTGCGGCAGGAATAAATGAAAACTCGAACCTAGAAGGTGGATCACAACTACCCCAAGGTTTCTTTATTTAAATCAATGAACTTCGGAAGGTGATCTCATAAGTGAGGGGATTCATTCTTCTGAATTGCAGACGTTTTCATAGTCAAATACTGGACTCAAATCTGAAACTTAGGGTAGTCCCAGGTTTCATGGACCCTTTAGTTCTCAGTGAGGAAGGTGCTCTGCTCAGGATCTGGTCAGAAAGACTAAGCTAAAAGTGCTGCAGAGACAATGTGCTCTGAAGTCTTCATTGAATTCCCAAGAGTCTGTGTCTCTGGGCTTCAATGGGTGGAGAGATACCAGAGACAAAAGGGATGGTTCTCCATAGGGCGCTTCCCTTCGCGTTAAACTGTCCTCTGCCCTCCCATCCAAGGCAGAGGAGAAAAGCAGAATACATCAATAGCATTAGAAATTGCTACTCTCCATCCTACATTATTGCAGAAAAGTAATTAAAATCCTAGCTGCTGACTCCTTCCCTCGGGATCAAATTTTTACTGGAAACGAAAAGGAAAGGTGGTTGAACTGTGGAAACATTTACCAGCTGCAGGTATAATACTGTGTCTGTTGTCAGAGGGAGCGTTTCATTGGTTTATTTCTGGAGGATTATTTAGAGGGTTGTGGTCTTACATCCAGGTCTCAAGAAAAAAAAATATAGCCTATGAGGTGTGCCTTCTTTCTGCAGAATAGTGATTTGTTATGTGTTTGTCTGAGTTAAATATAGCAGCCAGTCATTCTGCACAGCCCCGTGCTTCATCCTGCTAACTTGGAGGAAAGAAGAAAAGAAAGGGAAGAAAATTCTTGTCTGGGTAGATGAAGAAGTCAGCAGAAAAGCCACAGTCCCGAGGTTTGTTTCCAGGTCCTTAGTGTTGTAAAATCCAGTCATCATCAATGTGATCAGTTTTAGCCACATTTCGATGCTCTCTGTTGGCTCTTTTTATGCCAGTGATGATTCCCACTCCAGTAAGGTGCCCAGATTTGCAAGTGACCTTTGTTTCTCCTTAGGTTTAGTCACTTGAACATGGGAAAAGGTGAACCTGGGCAGACCGTGGCTCCATTTAACAGCTGGAAGCCATTAATACCAAATGCCATGGGAAGAACATGACAGCAGCACAGGCAGATGGGAGAAGTTTGCCCACAGTCATTATCTGCAGCTCTGAGGTGGTTTCTATGTGTGTAACTGGGCTTTGAGTTGACCTGGTGGACCTCAGTGTCATTGAACCCACTTTAATTTCATGGGTGACAAAAGCAAAATGCAGATGACCCAACTCATTGTCCTAGCAGAAGGTCCTGTGTCCTGCTGGTTCTGCTGGTTGAGGCTGAGAGCTGTGGGCATCCTGGGTCAGGATGAAAGGATAGAAGCGTTACACTGCGCACGTTTTGAGGATGAAGATCAACAAGTCATGTAGGTGCTTTCTTGTGTTTAGCAAAAACCGGTGTATTACCCTATATATCATTTTCATCCTTCATTTAGTTTTCTACAGCTACGAGCAGTCACTGCTTGCAGGAGGCTTCAGTTGTGATTACAAGCTTCACTGGGAAATACCAGCTTAATAGCAGTATCTCTGAATGACATCCAGCAGAGATATTTATTTTTCCTCAACAAGATTTATTTGGCTCCCATCCAGGGCTCAACCTTTTCCCTGTACTCCTTGGATTTTCCTGGAGGTGCCCACTTTGCTTGACTGCCGGCATTCACAACCCTGCCTCGAGCAGCCCGCAGCCAAGTACATCTCTCCGCACAAAGTGGCCTGCCATTCATTCCATGTCATTTTGCTTAAGAAACCAGGTTTTGTGTCATTTCACACCCTCACTAACGCCACACGTACTGGCATACCGAGGTTTCTTCTTGGGTAGAATTTCTCCTATCATCCTTTACGTCCTTGTTACAGTCTGCAATGGGATCAAGACATATAGAAAAACACTGCTGACTTTGGGCATGAGGCTATTTACTTAAGCTGGCTGAGCTACATATTTTGGTTTAATAATTACAACCTTTTTCTCTCGCACCAATTTAGTGAACCCTACTATTTTCTCCCACTGAAGCCCCAAGAAGTATTTACACAGCTCAGTGCTCCTCAGGCTGACCGCTCATGTGATACTGCAATAATGGGAATCGGTGCAAAGATCATTGATTGATTTACTTTTTTTCCCTAATGATCTTTGAATTAAGACTGTATAGAGAAGACAGTGAGACATTGTGGGTTGGAAGTCACAAGGGAAGGAGAGAGATGTTTCCTGTCTTTAAGGTGCAGAAATGTGCCTCAGCTCACTTCTGTTAAGTGGAAATGATACTGAAAGGGGCCGTAAGTGAATCTAAAATATTTTCTTAGGCATGTGTAGAAGATAGAAATGCATTTATATCTATATAAAGACAGAACACCATCAAGAGAGCTTCTGGGCAGAACTGGCACTTCCTGCGGATAGCTGAAGGTGAATGTGCTATTTCCTCTGTTGCTTGTCTAGGGAATCACATCACAGGGAAAGATAAATAGTGTTTAGGAGAGGGGAGAGGCTGTGCTGGACCCAGGAGGATCTCCAGAAACAGCTTCTCTGGAAGCAGATAACCTTAGAGCAAACAGACCTCACCAACACCCCTGAAGCTGCTGATATTACTGTGGAGGGTTTGGTGAAGATACTGTTTTCTCATCAACGAGAAAAGAACCTGGTTCTATTTGTTGAATTTCTTTGGAACAAAGAGGATAAGAGTTCCATGGCATGTGCCATTTTCCTTCTGGTTCCAGACAGATGTGGCAATGGAAAAGGAACAGGAGGGGGGAAAGAGTTATCTGCATGACTGATAGGTGTGATTTCTACAGCAAGAGAGACTATTTTTGTTGGTTTACACTTTCAGCACCAATTTTCCTTTCCCTACTTAGATCAAGAAGGGCCACATCATGGGCCTGGTGTGTTTATGATAATGACATTCTGGCTACCAAAGTCAGAGTGAGTAAGCTTTTCTATCTTTATCACTTATGATTTCAAGTTATGTTGGATCTCTTGCTCAATCCAGGGGGAAGTCTCATAAGCAGGAACATACTTTGGTTTGCAGTTTATTTATCTCTGCTCTCCCTTCCCGAATTCAAACAAACCAACATTTTCTTTGGTGCTACTAAATCGAAGGATGGTATTTCTGTGGAGTGTCCCTGCTACTCCTGGTGGGTTGGAGGTGGGTTGGTACAATAAACACAACGAGATGCTGGAAATAGCTGGAGTGATACCAAGTTGTGGGCTACTTCTTTCTTAATCAGGCTTGTCAAATAAACAAAGCATCGAGGCTGCAAAGTGAAAAGTGAATTATCTGTTCATTTCTAAAGCTGCTCTTGAGTCATGAACTGTGAAAATGGGGAAGAAAATCCTATAATTTCATTTAAAAATGCACTGCGTTAGAATTGGAAAAAAGAATCGACTGATGTGGCTTGAAGGTAGCAGTGTGTAAATCAAGAGATAGCCTGGCTTAATGCTATTCTAAAGTCCACATTCCAAAACAGCATTATGGCCATTTTCTTCTTTCACTTGCTAGTAGTTTTCCATAGGTTCTGTCTTGTTCCATGCTGGAAATGCCTGTGTTGTTGAGGGCAATCCATGACTTAATTTCACATGATGGCCTTCAAGAAGGCGTTTTTACTTACCCATCACTCTGGAAGTCACAATGGTGCTACAAAAAGCATTGCTGACGTTCATAGTAATGAGTTGCTGCTGGTAAAATTGTTAAAACCCCAAATCAGTAGAAATACCATGCAGAGATAATGCTTATTTTCTATTAAAACTTTACTGGCTCTATAAAGCTGGTGAGGTCATTGCTGAGTCTCTGAACCAGGCAATAGACATGCATTCACATGCTGCTTCCCTGATATAACAATCTCACCTAAGCGTGGTCATCTGATACCAAGTATAATAAAACCAGTGATTTACATTGTCACTGATATGTATTTCTTTGTGGGGGTTTTTGCCTTAAATTTGATCATTTATCAGTGCAACTTTTAGATGACAACATTAATAAAAACCTCTAGAGGAGACAGCAAAATTCATGCCAAGTTTAAAGGATGAAATGTGTCAATGAAGTATTTCAGCATAAATTTTCCATTGCATCTCATTAGCAGTTGGTCAGAAGAGGAGGTCTTTTCAACCCAGTTTCACCCTTTCCATTAAAGGATGTGTCAGAAGCTCACTTCATGCATGTGGGCAAGGGCAGCAGGAAGTCTACATCTTTGGATGCTTTTTCTGATGCACTTTTATGTTCTGCTGACTCCTTCAGACAATTGTGCTCAACAGCATCTCTCAAAGTCTTTTTGTCAGCCCTGATGTTTGCTGGTTGTTAGGTTGGGTGTCCAGTTTATGGATCAAAACTAAGCACTTACACGCTGTATAATACACTGTGTAATTCAGATTGTCAGGGTATAAATAGAGTGGATAAACCCCTTCCAGCAGCATCCATGTCTATTATTTCCTTTTGCTATAATGTTTTAGTGATTAAAAAAGTTCATGTTTCTTTATTTGATTCCACAAAAACGGAATGATTTGGGGAGGAGGGGAAACTGCTTCATATTTAGGAGCTTTTTCCTCTCTTCTGTGGTAAGCATTTACATTTATATATGTATATACATGCACACGGATATACATAAGCATATAAATATATATTGTTTTTGCCCAGCTCTTAAAAACGGTCTGCATCTGGTGCACGAAGCCACATTTACCACTGGCTGCAGAGAAAACATATTAATATGAAATCAAATATTTGGCTTGTTGAACGCAAGATGTAATTACATTCACTTGAACACACTTACACCCGGGAAAGAAACCATACTTAGGGGGAAAAAATACTTTTCAAAGGTGTTTTCATGTCTATCCTGGGAGAGAGAAATAGTGGGGGGGGACTTTGCTCTAAATAGAATAATCTGCTTCTTTCTAAAAGATATATCTGAAATGTTTTATGCCGCAGCTCAAATCCTGTAATTATAAAGTAGCCTTTGCAAAGAAGTTTTCCACTTAATTACTACGCGTTGGGTTCATGGAGTAACTTTTTAACTAAGGATTTCAAAACCCTTCTAGGGAAAACATCCCAAAATAGAGGACTAAAGATTTTGGTTGCTCTCTGATCCCTGTCAGACCCCACCTCTTGTCTCCTATGTGTTCACAAGCAGCTCTAACCACTCTCCAGACATCTAAGATGAACCTTGCTAAGGACAGGGTGATGGTTCTTCCTGGGAGAGCCATACCTGCAGCAGGCAACATGCACAGGCAAGTGGGAGAGGAGCTGCCGCAGTGTGCAGCCCATCAAATGAGGGGAGCTGACTGCAGGCAGAAAGCGTATGAAATAAGGCCAATCCTGAATACATTTGGTAAAAAAATAGGTATTAATGTTTTTCTGTCTAAAAATCTGCTTAGGCACAAGCTTTAGTATGTGCAGTCTGGTAGTTTGTTTAATATTGATGGAGCTTCCCGCTTTCCAAAATCTAAGCACACACTTACTTACTTTCCTGGCCTGAAGCCTGAGGTAGGTGAGGTGAAATGTCACATTGAAAGCAGATTATTTGCCTTTCTACTTCGATTATTCCTCCATATTGCTTAGACCTCAATATTTCAGTTGGATTTCTGGCTGTAGTAATCACTGGTAACAGAGACAGGCTTTTGTTTTCAATCACTTTTGACTAGATTTTGCCACCTAAAAAGCCACACGTGCATCCCAAGCGGAACCTTATTCAAAGCAAAGGAGATTTTAATCAGGCCTAAATTTGTCCCTGCAGATTCAGATGAGTTTCATGGAAGCCTCAGTGTTGGTATAACTTGAGTTTTGCAAAAGAAAAGATCTATTACCTTTTTTCTCAGCTGGTTTGCTTCCAGCCTAAATAAATGACCGGACTTCAGGAATTACGCTGTTATTGTCTGCATGTCTGATAAGCTGTGTTGGAAGCTCCAGGGTTCCAATAGAAAAGGAAATAGTGGTTGGAAGTTATGGTTCTGAAATGCTTTTGTTTGTTTTACCAGCAAACCGAGTTAATACAAGTCCTAAAATTGGATGAGACTGAACCTAAGCCTGTGCACACGTAATTGAAGTGACCGTGTCATATTTGGAAATGGGAAAATGTAGTATCTTCAGTTGTGGGTGCCACCAATGGGCAATTAGCCAGCTCCAGGGCTTGAAATGATTGCTTGTCTGATTGTGGGAGAGCCAAAGGAGCCTCATCCCCATTCTTCAACCTCATTACACCGCTGTGTATATCTTTAGTCAAAAAGCAGAGCTGCCAAGACTTCCTTTACATCCCCTTCTCTGAGCAGGGCAACTTCTGCCCCATAAAGTAAAATTGAGCCTTAGATTAACATCCTGGACCTGTTTCTGTTGGGGCCGTCTGTTTTCTCTTCCCTGTGAGTTAAAGGGGGATGTTCAAAGCCTTGGAAGAAGGACTGAAATAATCAGCAGTTTATCTGACAGCTGAGAGCACGCTTTCAGAGCTGTCAGTCAACTTCTGCAAAGCCACAGACTATGAGACTGAGGTAATGTGCAAAATGAGGCACATGTGTGCAAAAAATCCCTGTCCCAAAGTGTTTTCACAATGTCAGCATTGCCAAACACACTCAGTATTCAGCATTCATAAATAAGCTTCAGTTCCTAACGTGTTTTAGGTTTCTCAGCAGCTCAAATCACTGCAGACCATTTCATAAATGACAATCACAGCCTTTTTATTTAGGGTGCTCGAAAACTTTTGATGCTTGCTAATTATCTATATTTACAATCACCACTGAGGGCAAGGGACTGTTATCCCCTTCCAAGGATAGAGATAGTATCTTTATAGCTGTTTTTATGGCTCTATGACTTCAAGGCCCATCTCTTTTCCAGCAT
The DNA here is from genome assembly GCA_032466535.1 of Forpus xanthops. Taxonomy (NCBI): domain Eukaryota; kingdom Metazoa; phylum Chordata; class Aves; order Psittaciformes; family Psittacidae; genus Forpus; species Forpus xanthops. The sequence goes on from JASSUY010047964.1 coordinate 32,662, forward strand.
TTCGGGGAGATAAGGGAGATGAAGCCTGGGTGAAGCTGGAAACGGGGACAGCTGGAAGATTTATTTCTTCTCATTTTAGGTTTATAGAAGGATATTTTTCTGGAGTGATTCTGAGTTTTGGGAAATGTTCTGGTTTTTTTTATGGCTTCAAACCAAAACACTGAAGTTTGGTGACGTTGCTGTGAAATTTGCTTATTTTGAAGTGATATTGAAGTGAGGTGGTTCAATGTAGAAGCAAACTCATCCCACCTCGCCTCCTGCCAATTATCCTGCTCTCCAAATTGGAAGTTGGCAGGGGAAAACTCTGATTTCTCTCTCCAAATCAGCATTAAAATCACAAGAAAATCTGAAACTTTCCCTGGAGATCAGCTCCAGCCCCAGAGCTCTGGACCATCGTGTGGTATGGCCATGCTCAGGTCCCCACTGAGCTTGCATGCGGCTGTGATGGAGCTGCAATGGTCAATATTTGACTTTGCCCTGAGGATTTCCCTTTGCTCTCCCGGTCTGTACCATATTACTGCAAGCTCCACATCCCTATCTCTGTGTCCCCAGGGTGCTCCTGTGCTTGCTGGGTCACTCAGAGGTGTTGCACTGCTGCCTGGTCAGCAATTCCACCATGCCCTGCAGCTCTACAACCATAGGAGCTGAAGGTTTCTCTTCATACAACTAAAACAAGTGGGACCTAGAGGAGGAAGGCTTTAGTCTTGACATGTCATCCACCTGCAGAGTCCTGGTGCTAAAATAAGCTACAACTTTCCTGGTTTTCATGTTTTTCTCTATTTGCTTTTTGGCGTTTTTTTTACATTTGGCAATTCAAGCACTGAAGGTGGTTCCTCCACTTGGCAGTGTTTGCTAAGTCAGGCCAATCTTGCATTTTCTACTCTGTTTCCTTTGCACCCCATTGCTTTGATATTGAGCTAAGTTCTCCACTAAAGCATCCCAATTCTATCCTCTGGTCCCACTGTGCTGGCCCTACTGCATCCCTGTGCACAGCCCATAGACCCAGCCCTGGTCTCATAGTCTGCCCAGGTTTTATTTTAAAACAGAACTGTCTGAGACAGCATCAGAAAATACCACCATCCCATGAAGGACTTGTTTAAAAACCCTATAAAAATAATTGCAGCTTATTGAAAACACGAAGAAGTGGTTTCAGAAGTGCATATACGCATGTTTGGAGATTGGACAGCCTGTAATCAAGCAAAGACTTGATGAAATTTTACCTCAGGCTACATTTGTCAACGTTGTGATGTTTTTTAAGCCCTGTCTGTGGCTCTTTCCCACTGTCCAAAATACCTCGCATCCTTCATCACGGGGATGGTTACTGAAAGGTACATGGCACGGCACCGCAGTTCTGCTGCGGCCAGCCTGGAGACCTGGCCTTCTAGCCTGGTATTGCTGTGGCAACACATTCCTGATGATTTGCAGTTGTATTTATTATGTGTTATGGAGCACTCTCAGCTTAGACCCAGCAGGAGGAAGCCACGGTTGTTGTGTTGGTGTTAGGAGAGGGACTCTCCTCACCTGGAGTTGAAGGCCATAGAATTTCTCACACTTGTGCCTGCAAGGAGGCCAGTAAGTTGTGTTCAACAAACACCTATAAGCCAAGTGGGGCTTCAATTAAAGCAGAGATTTCAAGAGAGAGAGAACCCACTTGTTCCTGAGGTCTTTCCCTTAAAAAGTCCCTGCTGAAAGTGGATGCTTTATTTTCATCTTCATTTTGGCTTTAGTAAGCTGGCTTTATGCCTCTCTCCAGTAGACTGGAAAGTCTCTACCAGGTGTTTTGTTCCCTTTCTGTGTGATGGCAGCACGGGTGTGCTACATGCATTGGTCTTAATCTAGCTAGTGTTGTGAGCTCTGCTACTAACCGTAGTGCACAGAACCATCCCATGCTGACTTTTATAGCCTACATGGCAGTTCTGTGATATAATCAAGTCTTGAGCTTCTGTTTGGCAAAATACAGAAATTCAACACCTTCATTTTTTGGCTGAGTATTTCGCATTGCAAATCTTGTTGGGCCTTTCTTTTGCCTGCCCTTATTTTCTCAACCTACCTTGCTCACACAGCTCTGCTTTCAGAACGTGAAGTATTTACAGTAAACCCATCCTTTGTGGATTTTAGAGATGCCTGATTACAGTAACCATTAGTGTGCCGTGCCCTCCAGTTCTGTGTTTCGAAATAAGCCCTCGAGAAGAAGGTGAAATAACTGGTTTGGCATGATGATCACCGTTTCCAGATTAGAGATTCAGGAAGCTTTCATGATTCTGCTTATTCTTCATTAGTTTCCATTTTTCAGCTCTTTACTATATTGAGAGAAACTCACTTCTTTATCAAGGAAAGAAAATCAGGATTACTTTAGGACAAGGGATCTATCAGTTGGACAAGAAGTGTTTGACCTCTAATCTGCACAGAGATCACTAATTAATAATTGCTCATGTCTGCAAATGCTCGCATTTCGATCTTGGCTCATTCATAGATGAAATGATTTTAAATACTTGCTCGTTTCACTTCTTTATTCATACAAGTAAGAGTCTTTCATGCTCATTTTCTCACTTGGTAGATTTTGCAGTCAAGTCATAATGCAAAGTATGTTGTTATAGCAAGATCATTTCAGTCTCCAAAGCTCCATCTGCCTTCCTAGGTGCTCCTTCAGATGTTGCTTCTATCCTAGAGAGAAAATGATTGCTTATTTCATTTCCATTGTGGTATATCCCTCTTGGATAATTACTTGCCTTCTTCACTGCTGTATTTCTGACTCCCACTTGACTTGTGTCCTGGAGGCCTGCAGTAGTGTGACTCTACCTGCCTCTCCCCTTGGACATGCTGTTTGCTAGCCACATCTTCTCAAATCCTTCCAATAATGCCTGAGGTTATGTGGGACTTTTAAGTGAAATTTTGGATGAGGATTTTTCATTTATTTTTCTTATCTATCATACTCTTAATACATCTCTATATATAACCTTCATTTTTATGTGTCTCGAGATGTGCACAGACCCATGAAAAATCTCCATACTGTTCAAATTCAGGTTTCTAGAGCAGATAATACTCATGTGCCAAAATTCCTTCCTTGTTTTTTGTCTTTTACTTATTTGCCCTCTCTGACTTTTCTTCCCATGCTCCCATTATGATTGCAAAGTTTATTGAGTCCCGAATCACTCCAGAACATAAACTTGAGTCTTTGAGTGACCTTCACATCTGCCAAATACTTTACCTCTCATTCGCCTTAGGGCAAAGTAGAGAGAAAGCTCTAAATACAGGAGATTATCCCACCTCAAATAAGAAGTGCTTGGATGATGCATGCAGACAAAGATGTGCTCTGCTTCTTGAGTAGCTTAGCCGGAAATGCACAACAAATATTCAAATTGGAGTATTTATTCCCACCATTGAGTGTATATTAACACATGCTTTACCTAAGCCATAGTCTCTTTCACTACGTTTATAAGCTGTTATTGATGGAGATGCTTTCCATTATAAGGAAAGCTTTAACTGGGTCACAAAGTTACATGGGCTCTATATAGTCCAGACTTCTGACTGTATAATCTATATGGAATAGTAATTTACTCACAAGTCAGTTCATATTCTGGATAGCAGCAAGGTGGAGAGCAGAGGCGAAGACTTTATGGGCTGAATGAGTCCAATGGGGTTTGCAATATTGCCATAAAATGCAAATTATTTTCCATAGTGAGACACATATGAGATAGACACTGACAGATCTGAGAGGACTTTGGTTGATATCCATCAAAGCCATGAGAATGTCATTCATGAATCTCACTGTAATTTCCTCGAGGGCTGTTGGCTGTTGTTTCATTGGCCTGATGCTCTGGAGTTTACCGCTGTTGGCATTTATGCTGTGTATGTAATTTTGAGCTGGATAGTCTTGAAACCATTTAAGTTGTGGAAGTAAATTGCTTGGAGCACTATGAAAATATCATTGAGACTATGTGGTTTTTAAACTCCTTTTCACTGTACTGTGTTGCTGAATTATTTCCAGCTGTTTCTAGACACTCCTTGTTGCCTTGCAATAGTAAATCCACATACTTGATGCCATTCAGGTGATGCTCGTATGTTTGGAGACAATAGAGGTCCCAAAACTCTGTTATGAAGTATTATGAGTGGCATTGCTTGACACAGTTATCTTTTTATGTTTGGAAATGTGCTTACATTTTGTCCCATCTGATGCTTGTTTCAGAAATACTAAGCATTAAACCACAGGTAAAGCCTTTTCCCACTGTATTGCCAATGAAGTGTGGATTACCAGGTGACTTGGGCTGTACTTCCATATAACACTGAGGATAGAAGCAGCTGAATTTAAGGCTGATGCAAAGTCAGAGTTCTCAGAGTCATCAATAACAGACAAAACTGGTGATGCTGCATCATATTTGGGAGCTGCTGCCCCAGACATTAAATAGTCCATTGTGGCTAGCCATGTTCTGGCTACTACTTTTGGGCTGTTGGATCTGGGGCATGTCAAATATGAGGCCGTGGAAAATAACAGTACCTTCATTACCTTTGCTGACAGAGACCTGCTAACAGCTAAAGAAATCCAACCTTGACTTGGCTTCTATAAGCCAAAACATAGACAGGATTTAGGTTCTGCGTCAGAGTATCTTGAGCTTAGAACAGCTTTTGTTTTGATGTATTTGAATGATAACCTAAAAAGAAAGACTTGATGGGCTAATGCTGTGAAATAAGCAGGGTTAGCTCCTTTTACTGGATGTGCTCTCACCCTTTGCACAGCCCAGAACTTCTACATGTGCAAATATACCCAGAAAACTCCTGTTGGTAAAAGTCTAATGAGAATTCACCAGGTCTCCTTTACTGCTGCTGTATTACTTCCCAAAATAGATTGTTTTGAACTTTTATGAGAGACTTGTTCTAGCTGAATAAGGATAAAATGCCAATGATAATAGGAAAAGAACTGTTAATTGATTTTAAATACTGGTGGTCTTGAATGGTGCTAGAATTAATGACAATGATAATATATTTATGCAGCCCTTTTTTTATCCCAGAGCTCTTTGCAAAATGACTTCAAAATGATTTAAAGGAAAGAGCAGCCAAAATGTTGGGTAAATTATGGTGGTTGTTTTACAGCCCCCGGTGATGCTGTACAACAGCATTTCAGGATGGTTTTCCGATTGAAACTGCAGGAGGAATATTGGGAGAATGTATTATTGAAGCTGGAATCGGTCCAGATTCCTCGGATTTACACACTTTTACAATACTTTCTGGGAGATCTTTAAAACACTGAATGCTCAGGATAACCATCTACAGTGCCTGTCTACTGCTCTTGCTCTCGTTCCAAGTCGTGTCAAAAATAGCGTGCCCAGGATGATACTTTTAGCAACCAAAGCTAGCAGAGTATTAATAGATGGTAAAAGTCTCTGCTCTCACAAAAACCACTAAAAGCACACTCTCAGTCGCAAGTGTTTTAAAGTGGTTTGAGCCCTGATGACTTGTTTGTACAATGGGAACTTTTAAAACAGGCCTCCGAGACTCCCCATTGGTTATCCCTTCCATTTTCTTGCAAAAAGAAAAGATGCCAACGTAGTTCTTTGCTTCAGGATATCTCAATATTTCCTTTTGGAATCATTACTCAGGGAAACAGCAGCGCCTGCATACGTAGTGTAAGTGGTGCGTGCAGGGGATGGAGGCAGAGACATGCTGTGGAGTAAGCTTCATGTTCTTGCTATTGTGAGTCTGGCCATGTGCCACATGGACCCTGGCAAGCCTGCCATGCATGTCACTGGCTTTACTTGTGCCACCAATGGCATTGAAAACTGGAGATTTCTTATCTCCCGAAAGCTAGGGCTGTGCTGATTTCTCCTGGTGGAACAGGCGTGAACATTGCTTCTGCTCTCTCCTGATGATGGAGATAGAATTCAGCAGTGTGGACTGAGTTGGCAACCTTGGACTGTGTACCTTAAGACACCCTTAGTGAGTTAACTAGGAGAGCTGATGGGTTTTTAACCCCGTAGGTCAGTCCTGCTGGCTCTTGCAGTGCTGCAGAGCACCAGTACACCAGCAGTGCCCTAATTCCAGCCATGCCAGCACTGAGTACCTCAAGCTTGCACATACCTGAGGTCTTCTGAATATCATGATTTTCCATTCTTTGGCTGAATTAGCCTTGTTGGATGGGAGAATTTCCCAGCTGTTTATCTCCACTTAATACTACAACACTGGTCCACATGTTGGTGAAAGGGCGCACAATGCTACCAAACCAGGTTGTTAACTGATGTAGATGGGCAGAGCTTCTCTGCTCACATTCCATGGTTATCGATTTCAACCACACGGTCCCCTCCACCTCTGCCCAAGGATTCAAAGGAGAAAAGTGACAGTGAGCTTAAGGCAGACACAGGGTCTTCCAAAGAGCCTGATCCTCCTCCTGCAGCGTGGGTAATTACATGGCACCTCTTATCTCCCTGAACAACTCTTGACCCCTGAAGCCTCTGGGTCACTCTGCAAGCTTCTGACATACCCTTGTTTTCTCCTTGCAGAACAGCACATCTGGTACATCTGGTTTGTTCATGCACATAGTATGGTTAGCCAAAACCAGTCCTGTCTGTCTGGCACCCATTAAAAATGATGAATTCATTGTGCATCAGGAACCAGGAGTATGTTGAGGGTTTAACATTCTAAACATATTTGAGTTTTTCCTGTTTTCTTCTGCAGCAAAATTTGGCAGCTTGGGAAGGGTGAAATCCATAGGATCACCATGGTACCAGCATGCTCAGAGCATGGCATTGACCCAGGAATATTCGCATATAGAGCCATAGATTTATCCCTGTTTAAGAATGAGGGATCAGGTCTTGGAAATCTCCCAGTTGCTAGCTATGCCCCTCCCAACCTTGATAACTTGGCAGTGATTGCAGTGTTGAAGAGATGCATGCAACCTCTGGTGGAACAGCAATCATTTCTAATAGGAATTCTATAGCTTTACATTCCCAGCTTGATGCTGAAAAGCTGGTTTGATGGTATTTTGCATAATTCAAATTACAGTCCTGTTAAGCTCATCTTGTACAATGAGCTCGTTGGCAATAACATCTAAAAAAGAAATAAATCACACCAGTTAAACTGGAAGGTTTGAATTTCATGTCAGCTATTCCAGCCATGTATTGTTCTGGCAACCTTTATCTCTCGATCATCCTGAAAGGATCTGCAAAATAGGAGTAATGAAGTTTTATTTTTTTCTTGCACACAGAATGTCAAATCATTTATCAACTTCTGCAGAAACGGAGAATCTCACGCATGGCAATAGCCAGGGAAAGAAGGGCACAGGTTTAGGATGGTTGAGCTGGTAGAGAAAAGGGTGTTTTGCCTTTGCTTATGCTCTGTACTGTTGTATTAAGTGGATCAGATCTCTGTATAATGCATTACCCCAGTGTAGCTCTGAATCCAAAGATAGCTTTTCATTTTCTTTATTGTTGCAAGATGCAAACAGTGATTTGATGTGGGAAAGCTTTTGGATAATGCCGCGCCACTACAGTGTGCAGCTAGGAGAAAGACAAATCCCTAGAAGAAAATGGGCCAATACATGTTCTTACAAAGCTTAATTTCTTCGTATGAAACCCATAGAAGTTTTGCCCTGGCTTCATTTAAAATCGAATGGTTTTGTCCAGTTCAGCAGGGGAGTAAAAAACCAGAATGCATCACACAAGTCCAGAGTTGAACTGGGATTTGGCTAACATTTACTGGGATTTGGCTAACATTTACAGCTCTCTTCCTGGTGCAGGAGGAGAACACCTACCCCGGAACACTCCAGAAATTAAACACCCTATGAGAGTATCACCTCCTCAGCTCTTACACACACATTGGCTGATTTGGGAGTTACGTGTGCTGTTGCTCTCACTTTCCATAGGATTTTGATGTAAACTCAAGTCGAGAACAGCTTGGTCAAGAGTATTGGCTTTTGGGTTGAAGCTCTGACCAGGAGTGGCTGGTGTTCGTTATTCTTGCGTGTGCAAAAGCAACACAAGCTCATTTCAAAGAGGACTTGGCACAGGAATATCAAGTGTTAGTGCAACTTACTCCAGCTGAGAGTCATTATTTCCAGTGGCAGTGGAAAACCATTGAGAGCTCTCATGGGAGATTGTACAAAATGTTATGGCAGGAATAATATTAACCCTTGCCACTGTTTTATGTGAAATTTCCAGTCAGGGCCAAACTTCACTAGGAAATGACTCCAAGATTTTCGAGAATGACACTTTTGCCACCCATGATTTTCACAACGTAGGAAAGGAAAATGTTAAACCTATAGCTCACTGTTCTCCTGCGCCCCAGTGCAGGGAACTGAAAGGGAAAAGCAGTTTCTGCCAAATTCAGGGGGTTAGCAAAGCTGCTGGTAAGGAAAAGGAAAGGAATGGAAAAGACTCCCTTGTAAGGACGCAGCTGTAGTCAGGGAGGGATGGGGGAAAGGGCATGCTAAAGTATCGGTACAAAGGTTAGTTTGAACCTTGAAAACTCGGCTGCTTCTGTAGAAATCAATACAAGATAAGGGATTTGAATGTGCTGAGAAACTAGGTTACTTATTTAACTGGTTAAGCAAAGAAATGAGATGGGTTTGATTTGCGTTTAATGTGGACTTCAGTCCATAGACCTACATGAGAAGCTGTGCGTACACCTGAAATAAATCTGAATCAGGGAATCTGGATTATTCCTACCTTGAGGTGCTAATAAATGATTATAAGGATTGCAGGGGAAAATTCAGACTTGAGGAAGCCCCTTCCTTTAAAAGCCCCAGTCTTGTTCCACATGTTGGACCTAAAGGATTGCACTGTTAAATATGGGGTGCTCAGTGGGCGGGATTAATCCAGGAGCACAGTTCAGGATTTAAGCAGATTCTCTATATTTCCTCTGCGATTTCTCCTGTAGACAAAGCCTCTGCTCAAGTAGGACATTGCTTTGCGCATGACTTTCATTTAAACAGCTCTCCTGGAAAAAAAAACCCAGCAACCCGCAACACACAAACCCCTAACTGCTTAATGAATGCTTTCTGTCAATAAACATGGTGAAGAACGGCCCACGTATTGCTCTAATGGCATTAAGAGTAATCCAGCAAACAGTACTTCACTGATTCGCCTTTGCCAATTTAGCCAAGAAGCAGGAATACAGACTAGAAAATGTAACTTAGCTCAGAGGTAAAAATTAGGCTTGTTAAAAAGCGTGATTGCCGCCTTCGTGTTTTCCAAAGCAGTCTATGGTTTCTGTTCAGAAATGCAGACCCCCCCCTCCACCACCTTTATAAGCCTGCAGTTTTGCTATCATTAATAAAGCCAAAAGGGAGAGGTGGGGCCACATGTGGTGTCAATACACTTTAATTAAGTGTAATAATTCCCCTTTTCCTGAGGTAGACGTGCTAAGACAGATTTCTCTTCAGAGATTTATGCCGCCGATGCATTTCTCCGTTTTCCCCTCCGCTCGGTGTGCAGAGCATCAGTGCCCTCTTTGGGAAGACCGCGATTCTGCAGCGCTTCTCCAGGGCAACAGCTTCGAGTATTTCTCCACATCCACTCTTCAAAAAGTGATTTTAGATCGTGAAACCCATCCTGGAGCAAAGAGCCCTTTCAGATTTAGTTCCAGCTCATAAAACACATAGGAGAGCTTCAGCTGCAATCTCGGGAGTCCATTCTCCAGAATCTGATCAATAATTTAACTATCCATCCTGGGTGCATTTTAATACCTGTGCAGACGAGGTGCTGTCTCTAGGCCTTTTGTAAGGCTGGGGTATCCTGGCCTGCAGTAATAGCACATTCAAACCTTTATCTGAACTCTCTCTTCTTTTTCACTTGGTCTGAGAAGAGGAATGAACAGGGACCCCCCAGGACAACATGTGGTCGTAAGCATAGCGGTCAGGCTGGAAAGCTGAAATAGTCAGATCCTGCCAAGTTTAATGGGATAGAGATCCTTCAAAAGCCCCTGTCTAGATAATCAGGTATTCAGTTTGAAGCATGGAATATGCACTGAAATCACCGAGGTCAAGACCTTAGCTCTCTAGGTTTAGGTCTTTCAGGGATATGTATGTGGAGATTCATTCATCCTTGAGAAGATGGCTTACGAAATTCCGACATGGAATTGTCAAGCTCAGTCCCAAATTTGAGGCTGGGAGAGGATCAGTTTGTTGTTGTCTCTTCTTAGTAGGTATTTAGGTTTTGTACATGACTGCAAAGCTGCTGAATGTTTCTGGCACAGAGAGAAGTTGGCAGTGATGGAGCTCCTCTGAGCATCTCACAGGGGAGCCCTGAGCCGGCCAGGAGGGAGGCACTGAGGTCTGTTAAGCTGAGCTTTCTGGGGAAAAGGAAGGTTGAGAGGGAGGGAGGGGATTTAGAAAGTGATCAGAAGCCGATAGCAAAGCACAAAGCCATGGATTAAAGGCACTGTTGCTCACTGGAGGTCACTTTTCATCCTGAAGGATAATTCTTGCCTGCTGCAAGGCTTAGAAACGCCATCTCGCATTCAACATCTGTTTTAGCAATCTCTTCCAAAACCAAAACAATATTCCCCCAGCGATTGTGGTACAACAACACAACCCCCTCTGCTCCCGCCTGATACCGGGAAGTGCCCCGCTGCGCTGTAAACCCTGCCCTGGGTTCCTGCGCTGTATTACCCCAGCCAAGTCAGGGGGCTCTCTCACTTACACATTAAATACTTGGGAAGGATTCACCTGGGACCAGGAATGAACAATTTTGCTGAAGCGAGGAAACCTACAGGAAAGCTCTGAGCAGACAGATGGGGTTCGGGGCAGAAACAGATCCTGCAGAAGCTTTGTTTGATGATAGTATGCATCAGATAAGCGGGAGCTCTAACATTAGCCAGCTTTGGTTACGTAGCGGTGTGTGAGCAGCGGCAGATCCTGATTAATTCATTGGCTGTATGGTTTATCCCAAAGTTAAAGCTTGATGAATCCATGCGCAGCGGTGCTCCTGTATAAAGTGTTACTTTCAGTCTCAGTCTGGGTTTTGCAATCCATGCAAAATATAGCTGAAGTGCCAAACCCCCTGACTGCAGAAGTGTAGGAATTTCATCTCTAATTCCAGTATCATCAGAACCAGAGAAATCTGATAACGGAACTGGTAGTGTTACTGAGCAAGTGGAATAATGTCAGATGGTGAAATAGAAGGGGAAAGAAAAAGGCAGCCAACCAAACAGGAATGATTCCCTACAGTGGTTGAAAGAGGAAGGGATTTCATCAGACAAGAACTGTCAGATCTGTGTAGGAGTTGAAACGTTTTGCAGCGATAGGTGTGGAAGCTCCGTGTCAGACCCTCCTCGAGCACCGCTCTTTGGCATTTAATTTCTTACGGAGATAAGAGGAAAGTTCAATACAAAAAAAATCCTGAAGAAAATGGCTTCTTCTCCCGGGGCATTTCCAGACTTCCATTACACAACTCAGCTCCCAGATCCAGTGTGGGGAAAGGGTCATTAATATGTGCATACATGAGTTTAGTTCTGCTTATAACAATGAAAAGGCTTTTCTGTGGTTGCTGTGCACACACACACACACACACACAGAACCTGAATACCTTGACAGTGGTTATAAAGCTCAGCAATTTGCCCATGGAGCAGCTCATGGTCAGGTCCAGGTGCACCATTCAGCACCCTACACCCCTCTCCCACAGCCAGGTGAAGCCAAGATGATCAGTGAGACCTTCACACTGTTTGCTTTGCAAGGGGCAGAGTGCAGCAAAGCCTCGGGCAGGAGAAATTTAGTCCTTCCTATAATAATGTCTGGAAGGAACCTCAGCAAATCTGTCACCAGCCTGGGATAAACTGTGGCTTCTGGTGATTTATTCCATCACTGGTCTTTCTCGTCTCACTGTTAGGAAGAACAACGTGTTCATTCCCCCCTGCCAGCAGTGTACAGCACATTACCTAATCAACCACATATCATTTTCTTTCAGAAGACTTTAAAATGCCCAAGACTTTTTCTACATGACATTGATACAAATATCACATGTGCTGCAGCAAGTATTATACCTTATAAGAAAAACGTGGAGATCGGTTTATAGCTTGGGCATCACATAGCCTAACAAGCGCATCAGATTTCATGCTGAATTTCTAACCACCTAGTTAAGTTATATGCCAATTTAGGACAACCATATCTGCATCCAAATATTCCCAGACATGCTTTAGAATTTGCTCTCATATTCAAAAGATTATTTCTGAGCTTAATCCAACCTAATGCATTTGAATCCAAACATCCCAGTTTAGGTGAAATTCAAGCTTTCCTTGGTGGCTAGAAACAGAAGTGACCCATGCCCTATGAATGTAGAAGAGGTGCTTGCAATTTGCAAATCCATCTACAATTTAACTCGCTACTCATATGTTTTATATTTTAACCATTACGTGGTCTTTGTAGCCCTTTTCCAACATCCCTCTCTTACTCCATGCTTTTATCTGCCTTGAGCTCCACAGCCAGCCTTTCTGCAGGCACCTATGTGCTATGCTGGACAACTCACTCCTGGTTTTCCATTTAGACTGTAGTCACTGCAGTCCAAGGAGTGGCTCTTGCTAGGAATTTGCACAACCTTTAACATCAACCACCAAAACCCACCCCTCTCCACGAGCAGTCAGGGCTCAGGGTTAGCACTGTAATGAAAGTCAAAAAGATGATAGTTCATAGCCTGTTTAAATCCTGGGCTGAGGATGTTCTTCAAACACCAGGTCTATACAGCAGCTTTGTTTCATTAGAACAAGAGTGTGTTAAAACTGCTTCCATGAAACCACCCTCGCATATCTGGATTCTCAAGGACGGGTCCTTGAAGGCAATAATGAAGACAGCCAGATATGGCTCACATTTTATAATGTTTTCCTGCTGTTATTTTCACCGCAGGCTATTTTATATTCCCACCTCTTTTTTTCTCCTCCATGAAGCTGTGATTTAAGGTCACATCTGTTCAGGGCACGTAATGATTTTTATGACAACTTCCCGGAGAAGGGGAGCACTTGAGTGCAGAGGGAACCGCAGGCAGACGGGTACCCATCAGGGAGGATTTTTCTCCATCTTGAGACATTTTCTCATGATGAGCTCAGATGGTCTGTCCCTAACCAAGAAATGCCCGACCTAAGATGTAACAGGGCCCAAAGAGTCAAAACAGAGCTAAAACCAAAGTGGTGGAGAAACACAGATGACAGAGCAATAGTTTGTCTCCAAGTGCTGTAGGTTTATCTCTCAGTGGCACCCGAGCATTTTGAAATGAAGGTAGGAAAGTTGATGTAAGAAGAGCAAAAGTATTTATCAAAAAAGTCATACGTTTAAATCAGCCTTTAAGAAGGCCAAGAATTATCAAGCTTTATAATGTATTGCACAGTATCTTCAGCAGCGAGTGGTTTTGTACAGGGGCATTGTTCTTTTCTGTCTTGGTATTATTACATGTTGGAAACTTCTTCTGCCTTATCAAGATGTGTCTGACAAATCAGATCTTTTTCCTTCTTGACTGGCTCCCTCAGCCTTCAAATGACATCGCAGTATGAGGTGAGTGGCTTCATGCCTTTGTCATGGGACTATGGAGGTGTTGGGCTGGTGGGGACATGGATGGAAGCAACAGCAGAGTTGTAAAAGCAGCAAAAACATGGGGGGTTTGTGTTGCAAAAGGATCCAAACCTGATACTGCATGCAAGGGCTCAGTTCTCTTGCTATTGCTCAATGCATTGCTCTGTGTTGCCTTTGATATGACCATGATAGGACCTGATACACGCTGAGAGCAATTCTTTTTATCGCTGGATTTCTAGAACCTTTTACAGATCCTTTTTGGTCTTGGACAAAGCACCCATTTGATTTTCTTCTTTATCTAATAACCCCAAAACCATACACAGGCTTCTCAGTGAACAGAACCCTTGCCGAAATGAAAGGTCTGAAGTAGAAACATGAACAATATTGATTGCAATGAAATTGCCGGCTGTCGGTGAGCATAATAATTATATCAAGTATATGGTGTTTGTGTCCTGGGCTGCATTAGTGCTGTTCATGGAGGGGTGAGCATTGGAGCTCGTGTTCCATGCTCTGTATCATCTGTGAGCACAAGGCAATGCTTCGGCATCAGAGCTCGGAGCATCCCCAGTGTTATTAGTCATTGAGTTGATTCTTTAATATGTCATCTCCTATGCAGACTGCAGAAACACCTTTCCTTGTAGGAAAACCTCATGGGAAGCTTTCAGAGAGCACAGAAATAACTAAAACAAGGTAGCCAATGTAGTACATGGAAAACTCCAGAGAGATCTTATTGCAGCCTTTCAGTGCTTAAAGGGCCCTATGAGAAAGGTGGAGACAAGCCTTTCAGCAAAGACTGTTGCAACAGGACAAGAGGTAGTGGTTTTAAAATAAAGGAGGGAGATTTGGACTAGAAATAAGGAAGAAATTCATTTACAAGGAGGGTGGGGAAGCACTGGAACTGATTTCCCAGAGGGGTGGTGGATGTCCCATCCGTGGAGATGCTGGCAGGGAGTTGGAGTAGATGATCTTTAAAGGTCACTTCCAACCCAAAATATCCTATGATTGTATGAAAACTGTACCATAGGAGACCTTCTTCCAGTCTCTATCTGTCAGATTTTGGACATACATTTGTCTTGGGGCTCAGACTCAGACATCAGATCTGAGCAGAAAGCTGTTACCTGTCTTTCTGCAAGCTACAAGAAGTGAGTCAAGCTCTGGTTTCCTGTATGCCTTTTGCCATTTTGTCCAGTATGATTCCCAAATAAATTGGTACCAAATCAGAACTGTAGCTTTTAAATAAGCCATTTTGTACCAATGTAAAGTACTTCAGAAAGAGCAAAGCCAGAGATTGCCAGGTTATCTTTCTCCAGTGCAGTGCCTAGAAGATCATACTGTAGAACTGCTGCATGGCATTATGGCAGCTGACTTCTGGGAGCTATACTGGTAGCTCTATCATTCATGTTTAGCCTCCTGTGGGTGCATTTTTCAATTGATATCCCTTAAATAACCTTAATTATGTGTATGTTAAAGTGCCTCCTCCAGCAGGGAAAATTGAGGAAGACACTTATTAAAAAGAGGCACCAGCACATGTGGTATTATTTTTACAGTCATCCAGTGTGTTGATATAAAGTATTACATTTGAGTCAAACCTCATTTGCGTGAGTAGTTAAAGTGAAAGCTGATCTGTCTGTGCATTGTGTCTCAAATGGCTGTCCAATTAGCGGAGTGATTAGCCCGCCTAATAGCAACAGAACCATTCCTGTGTCAATTTGACAGTTACATCACCGCACAGCTTTCAGCCACTTCCTGAGGGGTTCTGAATCAGACCCAAGCAAGCTGCAGCCCTCCAAACGCTCCCCAAGGAGAAGGCATGTTTCGCAAGCGTTGAGTGGGGAAGAGCCGGAGAACGGCTTCTTCTGGAGGCCAACTATTTGCGTTGCCATTTCTTCCACAGTTTCCCAATGTTTTTTCTAAACATATGATCTGTTGTTCTCAGCTCGTGCTCCTGGAAGGACTGCTGAAAAATTGTTTGTTTTCACTGAGATTTTACTTGACCTTGAATGCAAGTTATTGCTCAAGCTACTGAATAGTGGTTTATGTTGTTGATGTGTTTGCCATAAATCACTGCAGAGGAGTCTTAAAGGTGCACAGGAGTATTTGTTTGGTTTATTGTAAAGAAAAGAGCTGTTTAAATTCTCAGCCATCAGCAGAACATGGTTTTCACTTGCGTAGAAGGCTTACAAATAAATAAGTTCTTTTAAGAAGCCACATCCTTGTTTATCATCTGTGGTTTGTTACTTCTCTCCCTTTTGCCTCTCAAGTAATGCCAGGAAACCAAGCACGGCTCGGTCTTTATCTGCCTGTGGACAAGTAAACCTCTTTTCTTCCACTTTGCTGTAAGTTGATATGAGTTTCTAATGTTTTCACCTGCTCCTTCCATCAGATTTTGGACTCTTTCCGCAGACTCAGTGTAAAGCCATGAGATCTTCCTAAGCTCTTTGGTTTAAGAAAAGAAAAAGGAAAGGATCAGGGTCTTAGAAGGTTTCACACATTGCTGGGTAAGTCTGATTTTCAGGAAATCTTGAGCATCTGCTTTTGAAATAAGAGATGTTTTGAAGGGAATTCCAGCTGCAAGTGGAGGCAGCCGCATTCCCCAGTTATTTGTTATGTGTATATATGTTTGCTTCTATATATTAAGTGTGATACCACGTAGTTGTTGTAATTGTTTATTACAGACTGCACATGTGGAAGGTACCATGGAGACATCAGTGGTTTTTGAAGATGGGATTCATACACATCATGCCAGATCTGTCTATGCCACCTTTATGTCAAGTCATGAGACCTTATGTGAGGTCAGAGCTCTTTGTTTTGCCTCTCCAGAACAAGCCAAGCAGAGACATCAATGAAACATGGAGGCTGCTGCTACTCAAGGGGAACCTCAGCAGGTGCGGGGGTAAAGGTTTGGAAATTCCCCTGTTCCTAGGAATTTAGAATGGGAACAGATCATGGCCTTTGACAACGGTTGAGCAGTATTCATAGTTCCCTTACTGGGATGCTGGGGATGCTTTCAACATGCTTTTAAAAATACCATCTTCTTCAGCGAGATGGGCCACAACCAACCCCACAGAGCACAAACCTGTGAGCTTCAGGCTTACTTTATCCTGCCTGTTGAAATGTTCTAGATATAATTATAACCTCACAAATGCTCATTTGAACACAGCACTCTCATATCCAAAGGCAACGACCTAGACATCAGTGTGTTCTTCAGCATTCAGTGTTCCTCTTTCCCTTTCATCCTCCTTCCAGTGCAGAAAAGAGTTCATTGCAGTAAATGAAATCATTTTAACACTAATTTGCACAACTTCTTGACGGCTTTTTCTGATCATGGTTGCACATTATTGTTAAAAGCAGTTGATCGGAAGAGAAATTGGTAATTGTCTTATCCCAAGCGTTCCACTGAAGAGAACCAAGCCAGATAGTGCAGGGATGATTTTCTAATAAGTGATTCCACAGACACTTGAGAAGTTTTTGGTAAAACATTCAGTAGCTCCAGGAAGCCCAGTCACTTCCTTATGGATTCCTAAAAAGTGGATGATGGTTATGTCCAAACCAATGATGGCAAAGCACCGACACCAGTGCTAAATTTGGCAGTGGCAAAATTGGGCTGAGACCAATGACAATGGGCTATAAATGTTTGTTAAAATAACTTTGGCATCAGGACTGGGAAGCTGTTCTAGATTACCATTAATGCTGCTGTGAATGTCTGGAATTTCTTCCATGGTTTTTCCTTTCCAGGCTCCCTGCTAAGATCCATCTCGGAGTCTGTAATTATTAGCTCCAGAAAAAAAACATTATTTATGCTGTAACTGATTTTTTTCTTCATTCTTTTCCACATCACAAACCTGGATCTAATCAACTTCCTCTTGTGGTTATTTCATTTGCATTTACCATTTGCATTACATTTGAGATGCAGAGTGGAGCCAGAAAGACGTGATGACTTCTTCCTTCATCTGGGAAAGACAGAGAATGAGTGGAGGTACCAGTGCAAATCAAATTCATTGAATTTAAGCATCCGTAATACGCACATGTATTCTGCTTTAGTCGATGTCCTTTTTATGGGAACCCGTTTGTTTCACTTGCAGTGGACTCTTCCCTCTTTCCCCCCATACAAATGATCTTTCTCTTTTCTTTAGTGTGTTCCTTTAATAAGGAATTCTTCATTTTATTTAGCCCCAAAGGATACCTCTGTGGCATAGCCTTTTGTAAGCCAGGAAGCCAAGAACGCAAACTAGATTCATTCTATGGAATGGTAAAAATCACTTCAAATCCACAAAATGATTTTTGTTTAGAAAGTTGCTAAATGTGTTTTATTGTCAGGCATCACGCCCCATTATGCTGGAAATGCCCAGGAGTAGTGTTCTTTCCCCTCCATGCCCTAAACTGACATTGACTGAAATCCTTCCATTAGGGGAGTTTATAACAAGCAGAATTAGGTTGTTGCTTTTAGTTCAAACACATACCCCTTCATTTCCTCTAATTTTATACAATGTAAATAAATACTCAGTGGGGCTTGGAGGCTACTGGAAAGCACTGAACGCTGATCATGCGTCCTAAATAAGGCACTCCCAAAGAAAGCAATGCCTTTAGGCTGAGGAAGGTAATTGTCAGTTGTGGAGGAGAAAGGTCGAGGGGTGCAAGTGGGCTTTTTCCTGTATTTGTCCGAGAGGATAAACAGCAAGGAAGAAATGCTCTGCTAAAATAAAACAAAGCAGAAGTAGGAGGGAAATGGATGACTCCCCTGTTAGATGGCAGCTTTGCCTAAACTGCACTGCTCCATAAAACTGATGAGCTTTGCTTAACAAAAGAGGGAGCTTTTCTCTGATAGAACTCTTGCTCTTTCCCAAAACCACCACCCTCAAAGAGCAGAAATCCATGGCCTAAAATGACTTTTTCCCTACACTAACTTCAACATTGTTGAAAATGGAGCTGGAAACTCCCTGCATTCTGCCTTATGGTGTGAAATCTGTTCCTTTCACTACTAAATAATTGTGGAACATTCATACAAATAAGAACAATTGGTTTAAAGTGTCTTACTTGCAACTGCCTTAATAATGAACTGAAAGCAGGATAACAAAGGTATTGTCACTGTTCAGTCTGAACTGTTTCAGGTCGAAGCTTCAGGCCTCAGAGTCTCCCTTTCTCCATATGAGTAGCTCAGATACCAGGATTTCAGAGCACAAAACACATGTCAGTTTGACTCAATTATAAAGTGGTCTTGCTCCTCCAGCTGAAGGGCAAGCTAAGAGTGCTACCACCCTAGAAACTGTAGAGAAGTCATTAATAGGAATATTTTGCCCATCACAAATAAAACCTCCTCCTCGTACACTCAAGCTGGCGAAACCAAGCTCAGAAACATCAAAGAAATTCATAGAAGTCAAGCTAAAGAAAAGGTTCAGCCCAACAGAATAGTGCCTCTATTCTATTCCCATTTGTTTTCTTAATTGTTTAATGTAAGGCACAGCCTTCCTTTAATATTTGGGGTTTTGGCCAGTTTTAAGAACTTTGAAGAGATCGTAATGATCCCTAAATCACAGATAACTGAACCTATAAAACACCAACTCTGGTCTCCTCATAATGTCATGTCTTGCCAGCTCTCTGTTGGGAATGATTTTCAGTCAATTTAATCTTCAATAAATAATAGCCTAGGTAAACAGGTGAACTCACAGTAGGCAGACTAATCTCCTTACCCCTTCCCTAACACAGATGTCTCCCAGGAGCAGCAGGAGGGACAGTTATGAGATTGGCAGGCCATACAGCTGTGGCCATTGCACTTTTTCAAGGGCTTAAATAGCCCTCAAGTGTGATTTTATACTCTGAAACATCCTAAAATATGACCACATCCTAAATGCATTAAAGATTGTTCCAGGGCCCCTGTGGTTAAATGGAAGAACCAATATCCTTGAGTAGCTCTGCAAATAGGAAAAGAAAACTACATCAAATGTATAGAAGACCATCATGGTGAATAAAGGGATATGCATATTTTGCTTGGGTTTAAGGAAAGAATAAGGAATCAGATATCTTGCCAATATTCAGGTTCATTTCTTGCTGTGGTTTGGGATAATGAAGGCTGATCAAAATGAGCCAGAAACTATCACATAACGCCTTAATTCCTAAGACTGTCTTGAGAAACAAGATGACAGACAGACAAACAGACTCAGGCTTGCCTGAAGGCATGCTGTTTGTCAAATTTACACCAAGGTTTTTAGCCAACAAGAACTTAAATTGTCCTTGGATTTTCTCTTACTGCAGATTCAACCCTGAGGAACATTCCCTGTGATTGCCTTGGAGTCTCACGCTAAAATAACTCATTTTGCCCTAATAGCTTTGCTAACTCAAGATTCATCTTGTAGCACATTATAGTTCCAAAATATTTCTCAGGGATAGAAAAGCTTAATACAAGCAGCTGATCCTTTAAGACGGTTTCAGTTGATTTAAAGTCAAATATAGAATGCTGGTTTTATAGCCTAATTCTTTACATATATATATTCTTGTCATATAAATACATTTCACCTAGTTTTCACCTTAATGTCATTGTATTTGACATGATTGGTTGTTCCTAATTGGAATTTTACAGAGCTAATCAGCAATGCCAGTTAAAACCTCTTCCAAAGAAACAAACCAGCCCTGGTGATCCAATAGACTTGATAGGCTATATGGACTGTCAAGCCCTATAGGATGTCAAACCCTACAGAACAGCTGAATGAAAACAGATGTGTTCAGACCTTGTCCAGTGTTACCTTTAAGGTGAATGAAGCAGGTGCTTGGCTATTATCAGCTAAGCCAAAAAAATCTCAGCTGGGTTTTGTCCTTATCATAGGCTTTCAACCACACACTTGAAGAATAAACTCAAGCTTATTCCCACTCCACACTTGAGAGGTTTAGGTCTCACTTTCCTTGCTTTTCCACCCCATATTCCTTTCATGACTTCTCCTCAATTTGGTCTGAGGCCCAGCAATTGCTGAGCAAGGAATCCAGCCCCGTAATGGGACATAATCCAGTGCAGTGGGTGGTTGGATAGTACCGAGGAGAAATCTGAACTAGCCTAGTTAAAGTCAAATTGCTAAAGCCACTTATAAAAGCTCTTTAGTTATTTCTTTTGTTTTCATGCATTAGAATTTGTTCTCTATTTTTGTCAGAAATTCTGGAATTTGCCATGGTTTTCATCAGCTCCTAAGATTGATTTTGCTGAGCCCATGCTGTGAGTTGAAAACTGGGCTATAAAGTTCTTTTTGATCTGCCTCTATAATTGCCATTCTGCGCAGTACATCTGTACTCCCTGGAATTCATTTTGGGCTGAAAACCAGAAGATTTGACATCCCGTGGAAGAAGTGATTCTTAATTTCTTGAGTGTATCGTGGGTTGGAACTGCTCAACAGGAGAAAATCACAAACTAAGCTTGCACAGGTAAAGTAATTGTAACAGTAATAATTCAACCCTATACCATTCAGTTTTAAACCACAGCCCTTTGAAAGAGTTGGTAAAAACTTGACTTCAGCTCTTTCTTGGGTTCATACTACTTTATTTGTAACGCATTGCTGTGCAGTACGGAAATCCATCTAAAGGAGTGTGTGTAATGTAGTGCTGGATATCAACATATTGCAGAAGAGTGAGAGATAATGTAGGTTAGACTGGCAGAAGTAGAACTCTTACACTTCTGTTATATTGACTTGCTCTTGTAAACCTGAGGCACATTGATTTTCCTATCATCAGCCTGATTGGATCTTCACTTGGAAACTTATGAAATCATTATTTACTTCTAAGCATTATCAGGCAATGTAGGAAGCTCCTGAAAAACTTTCTCACAACTGGGAAACTTTTCCATCAGTGTCACTAGATTGATTTCTCCTCAGGTGCCACAACTCGCTTGGATTATCAGCAAGAAAGGAGGAAAAGGAATGCTGGCCTTGGAGTAAGTTTCTTCCCATGGTTCACAGGAGAGCATCCTCCCCATCTGCTTTCTCTTTCATTCACATATTAGTTACACTATTTCCTGGATCCTGCTTCCACAGTTTCCTTTGCTGTTATGTGGTTGTATAATGTATTATAATGAACCATAGGTAGAAAAGGCTGTAAGCATGAGCTGGAGGAATCTTGCCAGAATTTCTCTCCTTGCAAAGCAGATGAGATACGAGGGAGGTCTGGAGCATGGGTAGCTTGCACAACCCAGTTAGTATAATGTTGGCCACTGTAAATAGCAGAAATGCAAATAACCAAGTCAATTGTCATTGCTTTTATTCATACCTTCTCTGCAGTCCTAAAGGAGGCCATTGTTAGGAGGCAGTCAGCTCGAAAACAGATAAGAGAATAATACTTTGTTAACAGATACTCCAGCATGTTAAAATTAATTAGGCATCATTATTGTTATTATTCCAGTAATACCTCTGCTCCCTGTTGTTCTATAGGCTTGCTCCTTCCAGGAAAGTGAAATACTATCATCAAATGTTTCTTAAGTCCTTGCCATAGCAATGAACACCGAGTCAGGCCCCTACTGAGCATTTCAAGAGCACAACAGGGTTTAGCAATGTCAGCTTTGGTTTCTGTGTAATTGCAGCTCAAGAGCCTGTGTTTAGGCTGTGTTGATGCAATCCACCAGCAATGTAAAATCAGAATAATCTACTAAATATCTCCTATATTTTCTCGCTGCTCCTCATTTCTGCCATTTCCACTATCTGCAGCGTGCCTTTTCCTCATCAGACTGTAGCCCGTTTCCTACAGATTCCCCTCCCTCATTAAACTGTGTGAGGCAAAGAGCCAGGATTTTCCATCTTAAGAAGGAATAAAGAAGTGCCACAGACCAGCTTTGCTCATGCAACTCCTTGGTTACTCAGGGTTAAATCCCCTTTTATTCCTCCATGTCTGGTTTTGGCAGCCAGCTGGTGTATTGCCTAACCAAAACACGCTCTTGGCATCCTCACAGAGGATGTGTGTGGCCAGGGCATAGGAAACTCCATTTCTGGCATGGGAACAGCTCATGAAGGACCCTGACGAGGCAGGTGCATCTCAGCAGAGCAGCTCCAACCACAAGCTGGGCAAAGTAATTCCTCTTGCACCTTACCCTTTGGCATATCTTTGGTTCAACTCAAGCTCTGCACCTCAGTGTGCATCTTATTTTGCATGGAGAACAAAGGCCGTTCCTATGTTCGTTACCCAGCACAAGAGCTTTATGTTCCTTGCCAGGCTCAGGACTGCCCCCTCCCCTATTGTATAAATGGCAAAACTTCAACCCTAGGAAACATGGATAAGAAGTGATGAAATTCGTGCTGGAATAATCAAAGACACCTGTTGCTGGTAGAAACCATTTTCTAGTCAAAGCTGAGCGTTTGCTAATAGAGATATAGGGGATCATCAGAACTGCTCATAAAACTGAGGCTAGGGTTTCAGTTTTCTCCTTGTGGGCAAAGGATTCGGCTTTGCTTTCCTCTCATTCCAGAGCAGTTCAACCGCTTTGCTGGAAGTATGGAGGAAAATGTTATTTAAAATGTTAAACGGGCTCCCTCCTCTCAAATATTTGCCAATATTTGCCCCTAAAATGAAGTTATGGGGAATTCTGAGGAAATGAAACATTCATGAGATTTAGCCAAGGGTCTGCCTTCTTCTAAGTCATAAATGGTATTTGGTCTCCCAGCCAGATTTGCCTGTTTCATTTGGATTTACTGGATCACACTCACTGCTTTTACTAATTCTCCTGTAGCAGCTAGCACACTCCCGGTGCTCCAGCTAAAAGCTGTGCTTTACCCCATCTTCCTGTCTGGAAACTCCTTCTTTCTTGCTTTCTAGCAGCTCTTTGATTTGTTGCTGTACTGCTTACTTCTCCCGTCAATTGCTTCATATGCTATTGATTTTCTTCCTCTCCACTGCACTAATCTTCTCATCTGACTGATGTGAGATTCCAAGAGCTCTGTGCTGAGGCTTCCTCCTTCCCTTCCAAAAGAGTTCAACAATCTCAGGTCCTTCCCCCCCTCTTTTTTTTCTCTCTTTTCCTTACATCATCCTCATGGCTCACATCCTTTCTCTGCATCTCCCTCCTGATTCATTATGTTACCATGAATCTCACTTCAAACACAGAACATCTGGGGATGGAAGGAGAAGGCTGTAATTACTATAACATATGGTAAGACCAGCAGATTATTTTGCTATTATCATTGCAACTTCCTTACATTTCTCTTGTTTCCCTTTTGGTGTTGCAGATGATACAAACTATGGGTGAAAAGTTTCCTTCCAGTTCTTGCCAGTGTGCCAGTGGGCCATATAGAGATGCCACAGCCAAGCTCGTTGTTTGGAACGCACATGATATCAAATGATCCCATAATTATTAGGTGCTGATATCATGGCACTCCCTGCAAGGAGATATTGCACTGGAATAAGTGGCCCCTTACTCCTGAAAGGTGAGAAAAAGAGCAGTCTTTTGGTACCATCAGCACAACCACACCTTGGAGCCACCACCATGGAGTAAAGTCCGCCAGCGACAGGATTCATCTTTCCCCCAGAAGATACTGTATAATAAATGAGAGACTGCTGAGATGAGAAACACCCCTAACCCCACAGTATCTCTTCAGAACTCTTGTGTTTCGGGGATGGTTTCTGCCCTGTAAACCAGACAGTAGATATGAGCCATCCCTCCTTTGCAGGTGGTATCTGTATTAATTCCTCCATGCGAAGCCCATGATGAAAGATAGCGTGAATCTATCTGATGAAGAAGACTTGTGTTTAGTGGCATAGCAAATAAGCTTTACTATGTAAGGCAGCCAGTATTTTTTCTACCTGTAGGTTCTCTGAGATCCATCTCCTTAGCCACAGCTGCCTATCAAAGCATACACTAACCCTGTGTGAGGCTGGTGTCACAACACTGGGCATTACTTGGCAATCAGAGATTACATCCAGCAGTCTGTGAGTAGAAAGGAAAATAGGCATACTCAGCATTTAAATCCTGGCCTTGCAGGGTATTGTCTATGCTAGAGTGGATGGTATTAAGCATGTTGTGGTGTTATTTACATCCACCGAGGTTGAAAAGGGATGTTTAGCAGATGGACAGCCATGAAATCTTGCTCTCCAATAGCAATGCAAAAGATATTCATACTTTTCAAGCTTAACACTATAAGATCAGTCGTCTCTTTTGCCCTATTTTCATCTTAGTACATTGCTAGTAATCCTTATGGGGGTTTTGCCTGCTGTTGGAATACAATTATGCAAACATATTGCTAATGTAAATGCGCATAATCTCTTACACTTCTGTTTTCTCATTGGTGCCTCTGCTGTTTATCATAGGCATCTGCAGTCCAACAAGTGGTTACTCTCCCTCAGGGTCCCATCTCCTCCTATCATACTTGATCCCACTGCAGGGACAAGTTTTATGTTGAATTTAGGAGACTGGAATAAGTTTCGGAAAAGCCCACAGTGGTGCCATAAACACAAGTTCCAGCTGAGGGAGGAAAGAGGCTGTAAGTGAGCACCTCTTCACATGCTGGCAAGGGAAGCAAAGGAGACAAATAGTTCTGCTGGCATCTGCGTCTGTATCCTCTTTTGTTAAACCTTGGCAAATAACAACAGGGACTATGTACCATAGTACTTCATGCTCGGTGAATAATTCATACTGAAGTTCATGTTGAAGAAGTTGCCTCTGTTTCCATTCATGAATTACCCATGAGCAGATGTCAATTTTCTGTGTGCTCATTATTAGAAAGTATTCTTTAGATAATTTCTGCAAATACCCTTTGCCTTTTCTGATTTCATGTTAACATCTGACATTAAAAACTGAACTAGTTTGACTTCATGCAGAAATCAGAGAGGATTCTGATTTCAATTCAGAAGTTCACGTCTCCAGGAAGAACATTTAGTAAGTGTGGATCCAAATTTGCAATTAATATTCAGTAAGGCTTATTTATTAATAACTGGCTGGTTTGTTTTCCTGGTTGTCTCATTCGCCACATTAATCATGTACTCATAGAAAAAGGCCGTGATAAAACTATCTGCAGAATCAATACCAATCACTGCTCAAATGCAAATATATTAATGTGAATTACAGCCATTCTTCACTCTTTCCCATAACCAAGTCCCTGAGTAATACCTGCCCTCTCTCACCATGTAGTTTTATTCATCTGTCTCATGGTGACTTAAAGTACTGTGCGAAGTCATCGTGTTTTCCTTTCTTATCAGTCTTTAAGGGAAAGGTGATCCACGATAAATATTTTCAGTGGAAATAAATAGATTCAGTTCATTGGGAATTGGCTTGCATGTATTTGAGGGTAAAGTGCAGCCGGTCATAACTACAGTCAACGTTGATTTATCCTTTCAGATCCCTATAGCAAGGAAATGATTTCTTGCCTTATGCCTGGTCCATGAGGCTCCAGCATGCTAATGATGCCCTTCATGAGTCCCGTTGCTGATGCACTCTGTGCTCCTGTCCCGCATAGATGTTACTCGAAATTGCACTTGGCCCAGAGCTATTATTGGCAGTGGCATTCCATTACACGCATTTGATCTAAATGTCAGTGCAGATTAAAACAGAAGTGCCATTATAAATTTCAGTCCCATTTAAAAAAAAAAACAAAAAAACAAACAAGCAACATTGCAAAGGCACAAAATCTATTTATCCAACTCCCACAGAATGCTCATAAACTCGACAGCTGTGTGGAAACCATGCCCATCTTTCAGGTAAATTCCAGGGCTTGCTCAAGAGGGAAGAGATCTTGCCAGCCTCTATTCTACATGCATTTTATTGGTCACAAACCCCCCATTAATTAGTAGAAACATCAGTGATCTCGTGGGTTGCCTCTTATTTCTGAGGTGTTGCCTGCTCTCCCTCCCTCGCAGAGGCTCCTGATGTTAAAAAGCTGACCTCAGGCTTTGGGGATTCAATAAATCTGTTACCACATTCCTCTGATAAATATTTTCCCAAGCTGTTTGGGAGAACCGAACAGCAAAGGGAGCTGCGGGTAGGAAGAGTGGCCAAATAAACATTCACATTAGTGAGTTGATTTTCCAGCGGCGTCGATGCTACTGGAGCTGGCCACCATGGGACGCAAGCTGCCTCTGGCCACGTGGGTGCTTGCTCACTGAGGCCATTAAACCTACGTTGATGTGGAGGAGATCAAAGGTGACCTGGGAAGACTCATCAGAAAAAGGCTTCTATGAGACCTTCTGCATGAAACAAAGGAATCAAATGGTGCAGGACACCAGGCAGGGGAATAGCGACCTCAGCTTGGTGCCCTGGGGAAATCTCCTCTTAGCCAGGATGGATGGAGAGCTGTTTCATGACAAAAAGAAGGAGTTTAGGTAATTTTCAAAAACTTCAGGGATTTTAATATTTATATGCAGCTTCAGGTAATACACTTCTCTCCCTTAATTCGCAATATAGCTCTCAGGCTTCTTAAAATCCTGCTCTACCAAGTGCCTCCTTGCTGGGCATCACAGAGGCAACTGGGAATCCATGAGGGTGCATGATTCTCCCCTGGGCCTGAGTGGCCAAGGTTTATCTTCTGTTGAGTGGAGGACTTGTGTGGATCAAATTCCTGACATTAATTCATTATGTTCATTAATTTCATTAAATTAATTAATTTCTTCATTAGGTTAATTAGGTTCTTCTGGTGCAGTTTTTGCAGAGTCCAAGCACTGCAGCTCTATCAAACAGGTATGTAGCAAATATCTAACACTCTTCATTTTAACCCGGAATCAAGGATGGATTTTCAATTTGACTTTAATATATGGAAATAGGCAATTATGAGAATTTTTTCCAATTCAACTCAATATTCTTAATTTTTGAAATAGAGCAACACTTATTTCACTGCATTGTCTTTCAGTGTGCTTGAAACAGCTACAAATGCTTTATGGTAAGGTGCTTGATGAGAGGTAAGTAATGACTGGTGTTTTGGCTTGTTTGTTGAGATCATGGAACTTGACCTATCCAGTCTCCCTGCTCCTTGGCCTCATCCAGTAATTAATTTGCCATATGGCTTAGAAAACAACAAGCAGGGTTATTTCTTTCCTTGCATGATGTGGTTTAAGGAGTCTCCATAAAGTTCTTTCAAGATGAGCAGTTAGATGTTGCTGAAAGTGCAGCAGATTTCAGTGCAAAACTATTCTAAAAGCTAAACTCCAAAAGTCAAACCTCAAATTGTCAAAGGCATTCCCTTCAGCTACTATTGCTTTGCTTGCAAACTCCCATAAATAGAAGTCCAGCAAAGAAAGAAGCTGATGAATTAGACATAGATCTATGAAGAGAAAGGGAGCCAGAGACCAATACCTACAAGACATATGTCTTTATTTACTCAAACGTAAATCAAACAGAACAGGAACTTCTGCAAGTAAATCCGATTCCATTTGTATGTTTTTCCTGACACATAAATCTGGCTGTAGCGGAATGGCATGAATAATAGAGGAACCAAACTCCCACAGTGACTAATCTTTCATTGAATCTGGACTGATAACTTACCCTGCTGAGCTGGACTTTGGTGCTGCTATGGTGAATCACGGGATCACCACAGGCAGCATGGACCTGGGTTTGCTAGAGTTTCTCTTCCTGAAGGCAAAATGGCTTGGATATGAGCTCCCATGTGCTACTGTAGACCTAACCTTTATTGATCTTATTTGCCAGACAAAAAGGGCTCTCTTCTGAGGCCCTGAAGAAGGAGTCTGCAGCTGTTTAGGTAATAAATAGCAAAACACAATGCAGGGGATCTAACGAGAGCAATGCCAACTGGCACCAGGAAAACAATAAACCACTTGCAGATGTGCTTGTGCATGAACTTCCCTAGGCAAAAACATAGCAAGGACGCAGCTATCCTCCAAGATGGGGGGAAGCATCCCTTAGAATAACATGGGCTGGCTTCAGTCTCCCAAGTCCCCACTTCCCAGAGGTACATACCATCATTTCCCAACACTCAAGCTGACAGAACATGGCCAGAAAGTGGCAAAACGATAAGGTGTTGTAACTGATCTTTGCAAACAGCACAGGGGTCTTCACAGCAGCAGCTCTAGCCGCATGGCTCAGAGACAGCTCTCCTGGCCGACAATAGTTGTGCTGTATCTCCATGAAGCATTAACTACGAAAGGCTTTCACAGCCAGCTTCAGAAGGCATTTCCAGGAGAGAAAAATCCCCTCTTTCTTAGCTATGTTTTGCTGTCCAAGCTGCTGAGACTGCAAATTTAACCATCTTATGACTTGAAGAGACCTTAGGTGAATCCAGTCTCACTCTTAGGAATGTTATCTTTTCAATTTTGGCAAACAGAGGATATTTTCTTAGAGATTCCTCTTGCTTGTGCTTAAATGGGGAGAGATGGAACCCGAGAGTGGGTTTTACTCTTTTGGCTGACAAAGTCTGCTTTGAATAAAAAAACACGGATCATGCAAAATATTATTAATGATCAAATCCACTGTTTTCGCTAAGCCAGAACATTACTCAAGGTCATATCCCCTGAAATCCTCCTTTGACTGATGGAGTGGTTTCTTCCAGTTTAAATGCAGTCACAATATTATCCCTAATGTAAACTGGCAACATGGATGTTTTTGCAGTTGGTGTTGGTAAAGCATTCCCAAGAGTGGCAGATTACTTTCCACCGTGGAAAAACAAATTTCGCCCTCCCTGCCATCACCCCCAGTTCCACTCACCTTTTCCAAACAGTACATTCAGTAGGAAATCCTGATGATGTTAAAGCTACTTCTGCTGAAAACCTGGCTACCTTAATTGGTCCTGTTCACTTGATATATGACATTTGCTAAGTCAAAGTTTTCCTATGCTGAGCATCCATTAATTGTGTCTCCAATGAGGCCTTCCTGGTACTGCATCAAATCCATGTAAAACTGTCTTGCAGGACTGGAAAACGAGTAAGCAGATCCATGAAGAGTAACAAAGCAAGAAGTTCCTCTGGGGTGTATTAAAGGCTACCTTAATGCAGTGGGGCAGGCTGTCAGGGCTAGAGCAGCAAGCAGCTTTAGAGGTGGTGAATGGAGAGCAGACGTACAAGCAGCTATTTTGAGCAGCAGGCTGGCAGAGTTACATGGAATGATTGCATGTGTTAAGCCTGTTGATGCAGAGTGCCTCATAAATACCCTGATATATCATAGAAGAAGCAGAGGGGCTCCTCCAGAGCAGGACATTGTGGAGGGGAAGGGGGAAAAGGGCTGACCTGGTTAAGAAAGGTTGCAGAGACAAGGGGAGGGAAGGAGGAAATGAAGGGAGCCTTATTTAAAAACCTCAGTGCGGTTTTAATCCTACCACAATTGAAGTTAATGGCTGAGCTCCTCTGGCTGCAGAGGTCCCGAGGACAGTTGTGGGGTTGATAGGTTTTTAATGACGTAGCAAAGAAGCCGTCTGGAAGGACAAAGCGCTGCATTATTTCTCTATTTGAATGAGGCTGATGTGTTGTTGTAAGGTAACATCCAGCAGACTATGGCAGGTATAGCAGAGAGAGGCCAGGTTGGTTTTTCTACCAACACCTGGCTGGCAAGTTCAGTAGGGACCGATTTTCAAGCTACAGCACATTGCTCTCAAAGGTGAGGCTTCCACAGCTTTATAACCTGGCATCTAGAGAGGTTTTTTGGGGTAAAACACCCTCAACTGCTTAAATAAAACCCCGAAGCCCCAATCCCAGATGACACACAGAATGAGCCACTCAGGGTATGTTGCATTTCATGGTACTGTGCAGGACCCATGGCCAGCTCTTGTCCCTCTCCTGTCACCCTTGCACAAACCAAAGTAGGGACCGAGGGCTCACATTTCTTGTTCTGCTGCAGTTCTGAGCGTGGGTTTGAGCAATGGCTTGAGAACAAAACCATGGAAAATCTTGCCATCAGAGAGGCCTCTGGTTAACATGGCATGGTGAGAACTTGCATTTTGGGTCTCTGAGCCAAATATGGATTTCTAGTTTTCAGGGTGTGAATCTAGGAAAATAAGAACTAGATCGATTAAACCAGTGTCAGTAGTTTTAAGGATGTATCAATACAGTTTGTTTGTGAATCTGCTTTTAGGTACATATAAGTGGGCTGACAAAACACCACAGAGCTGTGCTGAGGCTGCTTGAACAAGCCTGTCTGGGAGAAAAACTGTCAGATTAAGTTTCCACATGCAAACAGCCTATGGATTGGAGTTGAATCAGATTCCTAATACACTGATGAGACATCCTCTACCTTCTGAAAACTGTGCAGCTTCTTAAATATCCATCTATTCATGCTAATACCAGTGCTGTTTGCTTGGCGTAGCATCCATCTTCATGGGCTTCAGACATTTTAAATTTAGATGTCAGTCATCCTAGGCTCCCTTTATCGTGAGAGGAGAGAAATGACTCTCTCTGGGGGGAAATTCATCATATGTTACAATAGGTGTCTGAGAAAGGAGAGATGGATAGCTCTTTGGAAGGGCTTATTTCTCTACATGTCTAACCAAAGTTATTGCACATGAATCTCAGCTTATCCCTGACCCAGTGTCCAGCTCTCCTCCAGCTTGTATGTGCAGGTATGCGGCTGCACACCCATCTGACCTAATGTTTCTGTTCTTTATAAGGTGTGGGCATCCATCTAGAGGTATGTATGAAGGAGAATTAAAGTCCACCAGTGTCTACAGAGGACTTTTCATCTTTCACTGTCTACTTATCTCTGTTAACTCAGATAAATTAGGTCAACCAGGGAATGTGGCCCATGTGCTAAAATCATCAGTGGATGATGTCATGGTCCAAATGAGTCCTCTTTTAGGAGTTTAAAAGGTAATTGAAAGGTTATTTTTCTAAGTTCATTTTTTTCTAATGGGAAGTAAATGAGCTTCAGGTCAGATTCAGGCAAGCACAGGGTGAAGTCATAGGGTGAAGAGAGGGAAGATGGAGTTGAAGATTAATTTGATTAGGATTTCTTAAGATAATATTTGATTTTATGAGGGGTTTAAAAGCAGCAAGGTCCATTTACTCACTCTGAGCTATTCATTCTTTTTTTCAGGCTACATGGAAAGGTGCAGAGCTTTGGTTCAGGATCTGCAACGTGTTAGCAGAATAAGAACATTTGATTGAGCACAGAGTTGGATGCTCTGATTTCTCAGGGAGTTTCCTCATTTCTATAATACACAAGCTGTGAGCTTTTACCTTAGGTGCCTACCACAGCTTTTCATTCTACTACAAGTTAAAGCACCATGGGAAGACAAGTTCTCATCATACTTTTGATTGCCAAAAGAAGTTATTGAAGGTAAAGATTCTTGTTGCTCCCAAAGAAACTTAAAGCTTTGTAGCTAACTAAGATAGGAAATAACATGGATTTAAAGGATAAAATCTCAGCTTGAGTAGAAATGGGATAAATTCATTCAATATCATATGACATCCAGTGTTTAAGAAGCAGGATAAGATGCAGTGCATCACACACTGACTGAAGGTGTGGGACAATGGAGATCTGCTGGTGCAAAAGAGAAGTTCACTGAAATAAAGCGAGCTGAAAATTCATCCGGGTTGCAGAGCAGAGAATTGTTTTGATTCTGAGGCCACACAATGGTTTTCAGACCATCCTAGCTCTGTGCAATCCATTAGTGTCACCAAAATTAGGAGACATAAAGAAAAAGAAAGGAAACTCCCCTATCTTTCTGTTAGCAATTTATGAATACATCCCAAAGGTGGCAGGGCTATTCAATATCCATCAAGCTCCGGTGTGCCAGCGCATCAGCTCAGTTTGGTTTTGCAGGAAGTTTGGAGGCTCACAATAGCTTTCCTGATGTCTGGCAGGCGGTCCTGGCCACCTGCAGTAAGGCTTTGCTATGTGATGCATTTTACTTTAAAGCTGCGACAGCCAATAAACAGCTTGGTTGAAACCTGCATGAACAGGAGCAGATCTTTACTCCATGTGTGCAATGTGCCTTTTGTAAGCTTAAAGTGGTTTCTTGAATCAACAAAACAAGGAGTTTTCAAGGGGATAGATACAGAGGGTAAATTTGGAGGGGGAGAAAAGTCCATCAAACTGAATCTCCCTAAAGGAATCCTTTGCTTTCCCTACAAAGAAGGGTGATACACATGCCAGAAAGATTCAGAGGGGTTTAAACCTGGAGCTCCTGGTTTGCTCCTCTCCCTGTAACACATAGTGAATACCCTACAGTGCTAGGCATGCTGACATGGTTGTGATCCATTGTTGCCCCCGTTTTCATACAACAGAAGTATTCCTGGTGAAAATGCATGTAAGTCTGTAGATCAATGAGCCAGCTTATGCACACTCTTGCTTTCCTCTTGGACTTTGGACAACAGCCCAGTCTAGACGTCATTCTGCGAGTCATACAGACGTTATTTTCCTTCATCTCTTCCAGGAGCTTTCCTTACCCTACCATCTTATCAAAGACTTAGTATTTAGACAGCTTAAGCTTGATTCTGCTTGGTTTTGATAAATTGGCTACAGACCATTTCTACAGGCAGCTCACCGGGGCTGGAGAACAGAAAACATGAGCTTAGAGGCTGGAGGCTGTGACCTCCTTCAGCAGCACTGCATCCAGAGGAACTTACACGTCCGCAGCTTACAGACAACCTTTTGGTGTGACCAGGAACACCAGAAAGCATCTCCAAACTGCTTGGTGTCTTTATCGCCCCATCTGTCTACATAGCTGCTTCTGAGTCACACTTCTCCATCTGAGGTCTTTTAACTACTTAGTGGATGTTTAAAGTCCTGGCTTTTAGCATCAGCAAACTAAGTCTTTTAGCTTTAGGGAGACCGGATCCTCGCCCTGTTCTCTTCCCAGTGTGTGCTTGAGACACATTATGTGGATTTTGTGGGTTGCTTTCCCATTTGCTCTTCCTAGAGTCCTATCAGGTTAGAGTGATGTGTGCTGTAAGGGGTCTAATAATGTTTATAGCTCTACTCTAACATTACCTCACTATTGTCAATATTTATGCCATTGTTTCTGGGTGATGTACTTAGATGAACACACAGGAGCTTGAATACTGTAAATACTAGTGCAATTAGTAAGGAAATGTTTCTTTTCGGGATGGGTAAAGGATATAATCTGTGTAAAAGCAGAAACTTGAATCTCCATCTCCAAAACCAGGAGCTACTTTCCTAATGAAGAACCAACCTCTGATAATTCTCTTACACAGACCACTGAGGAGCATCTGAACAGGGAGAGAACCGTAATTCTGTCTCAGGAGTGGGTAAGATAGACTTAGAAATCAGTTTGGAGCGTATTTTGTTAAATTCACGATGGTCCAAGTAGGCTTGGTCCTAATTTCATTTAGGGTTGGGAAGGGAGTTCAGGCAAACAAATGGATCTCTCCAGATTAAACATGGGTGGAAGTCTGTGTAATGACTTAACTTGGCCCTGGGATCATTTTGCTCATCCTTGCTTTTGTGAAAATATTTGCAATGTGTCTTTTGGGCCAGCAGAGAACTGCCTCTGTTTGTGAAGGACCGCAAGGAATGTTTAGAGTAGAACTTTGGAAACTCTCTTTGGATAATGTGGGTTAGCGGCTGCCTGTGTCATTTGAACTTTGCCATAATTAAATACCGACAGCAATTAGCAAATAACAACAAAAACCTGAATCTATGTAAAAAAAGCATCTTTAGAGAACGACCAGCTAACACAATATTGGAAAAGCTGCAAATGAGCCTGAGGGTTGTCATCTCCTCTTCTCCTCTACCTCCAGAGCACTGGAAAGCTCTATGGGCTCCCTGGAAGGAAGGATCTTGGATTCCTCCTGTAGCAGCCTGGAGTGGAAAATGGAACTGATGGGTTCTACCCTTGTGCCTGAGCATCCCAGTTCATCTCTTTGGGTCCTCAGGATGCTCAGAGGCTATTTTCTATGTATTTTGTGGCTGTTCACACTAAGAGGAGCCCTGGAGCATCTGCTGCCCCAGGAACAGGGATGCTGAGGGGCTTTTTTCCACCTGTGTGGGATTGGCACCCAGGAGCGATACAGAGAGCACTGAAGGTTTTATTGTTGTGGCTGGGGAGTGCTAATCTGCCTGCATAAAGGCAGGCTGTATTTCTGTAGGCAGCAACTCTTTCTTTGAGGACACATACAGAGACACAACGGACACAGGGAGGAAAACAAGCAGAAAATGTAGGAAGGTTGAATGGGAAAGAAAAGAATAATAGGAATCCGTGAGTTACAAAACAGCATGATGAAAGACAGAAATAGAGCCTGGAGTTTCATAAGATTATCTGAATTCATTTGGGAGGCAATACAAGAAGTGAAGCTTTGTAGCTGTAGGGACGACACTCCCTCAACATTTCATGTCTATTCACACGCCTAGTGCATGGATTTGTCAAGTTTAAAAGACTTCAGACTTGGCAATCTAATTCTTTTATCTGCAAGCCAGGTAGGGCACAGGCAAATACCCAACTTTCCCAATGCTTTTCTGCCAACGTTTTCACTTTACACTTGAAGAGACTTGGTGCACAGGGTACATGGAGATGCAGTCTTTGTGTTTGCTCTGCTCTGTGGCAGAGACATACAAAGATGCCAATGATGCGTGAGGATTACGGGAAAGTCTGACCCTTTGTTTACTTCAAAATGAGCTGAGAAGATCCAAGAAATAGCATTAAGCAGCACAAACTGAACCTGGCTTGGGAAACGAGTCAAGGCAGTTACTGGTAGCTGGGTTACACAGTGGGTGCAGATGGGTTGTATATATACTGACTTTTCACCTGAGACATCCAACCAGCACATAAGCATATCTGAAGCTAGAAGTAAAGTGTCTCCCTGGCCTCATTACTAGGATCATAGAATCATAGAATGGTTTTGGTTGGAAGGACCTTAAAGCTCATCCAGTTCCATGGACAGGGAAAAGTTCCACTGGACCAAGTTGCTTCAAACCCCATCCAACAGCTTCTCTGGAATACTTGAGCAACCGTCCATCTTCCAAACACCTTCCAAAGAGGCACTCACGAAGCCTTTGCATCAGGGGGTAAGGATGTAGGCAGGATCCTTCTGCTGAGATGTCTCTCTCCAGAGGAGAGGCATGACCAGTTCAGAGACAATACCCTGCTTTCAGCTGGCTAACAACAGATAAGGCAAATTCTGCTTCTACTGAGTAGAGTGTGTCCATAGTAAGGGTACAGGCAACAGGATCTAGTTTTGAGGGTGTTCCCAGTCCAGTGGATGAAAGACAGCTGTATGTTAAAAGCTGCGCAACGTGCTAATGTGACGCTGGGCCTGCACTATTAATCCCAGCACTGTGGGTGATAAAAACATACCCCAGTGTGCCTGTGATGGAATAAGGGGTTGAAATCACCTTTTTCTTCTAGGAGAGCATTCCAAGTTACCTAATTCCCGTTCAAACCTGCATATGCATTCTTGTTATCTGCACGCTAACATTCAATATCTGAAGGTACTTTGTACTACAACCACTGAAACCTAAAACTGGGTTTTTTTCCTTATTAGTTTCTGATGAGACTGATTAAGATGTAGTGAAGTCAGATCTGGGATGCAGGGTAACACATTCCAGCTCTGCTCACAATAAGTGCCTAGGATTTACTCCTGGATCCCAAGTGTTCCTCTGATACAGGATACTTCATTCCCACAGAGTTCTTAAATCCCTGCTTTGCAGCAGAAGTGTGTGGTCAAGAGTATTGCGTTGTTGGATAACAGATTTCAGTAATGTTTCTCACATCTTCAATGCAGCAGAGGATGTAGTTATTGAGAGGAGCCACAGACTCATAGAAATAGCAAAAATCAGATATTAATCAAAGCCATAAAGTCTCCATCTAAAACTTCCCTTACCCTCCACCATTTCAATGTAATACATTATACATATTGCTACATTATCTATTCACAGACACTAGGTCCAGATAAAATGACTGATCTCCAGGGAAAAGGAATACCTTCAAACATGAAATATTCACTTCATTTATGGCCTACAAGGTTTTTGGCACTCCATGCTGTGCCACAAACCTTTGGCTGCAACCCTTTCCATCATCCCATCCAACTCGCCCCTCGCCTCGGGACATGCTGACTCCATACCAAAAGCTCATGCAATTCATTTTCATACCTGTCCCATCATTTCATTTCCATGGACCACCCAGACCTCACTAAGCTAAATGCACTCTGGAAGCTAAAAGATAACCATATTTCCACAGTATTTGGTTTGGGGTTTGCATGGGATTCTTTTCCCATACAAATAAACTGTGACAGGCTCACACTGGAAGTGATTGAAATGAAATCTGTTTTCATATTACAGTAGCATCTGGATGGACTTCTTTACACTAATTGGAAACTAATCATGTGCCTCTGCTAAGCTGGTAGGGTTTGATTGTAGGAGGTTCAGGAACTAAAGCACTTCATGCTTTTCACTTTCAGAGTGCATTAAAGCCACTTCATACAGAAGGCACATGGAGCAAAATGCCCAGATAAATGAACTGATAAAATCTCAGCCCTTGCAGATGGTGAAAATGAGCTGAGCTTCATTCAATTCACCATAAAGAGGACCCAGTCCACTATGTCCTTGCTTGAAGGAGTTTGTAAACTCATTTTGAGTGTAACACAATAAGAAAGACAAAAAGCCATCAGGGACTGCTGGGGAAGGACAGGGACACTGCGACTAATGCTTTGTGAGTGCTGAGTAAGGACATGGTGTGCTGCACTGTGGGACAGCAGCAGGCGCGGGTTTATTATGGGACTTGTAGAAATCATTAATAGGAGACTTCTGTTTTAGTTTCTTACCATGTTGGACCCTCTACAAATAGAGTAACGTGTGTAAATGGCATTATGTGAGCAAGGATCACACAGTCACCAGTGTCCGGCCGCTCCACAGCCCAACCAGATTTTCCACTTGAAGTTTTCTTATGCTGTTGCTGAATCAGCAGCATCAGTGCTTTTGGGACACACGCAAAAATCAAGCAGTTACCCAAGAACTGCTTATCTAAGTCATTAAAGAGATGGGAGATACCTGTAAGGAGCCATTAAGATGAACGTACCTGGGACACTGGAAAAGCAGCTCCTGCTTTAGCCTCAGACGCCAGAACAAGCATTAACCTAAATTCTACCTGCAGCAGGTTTATATTGTTGCAATTCCAAGTGTTTAGCCAAATGACAATAAGGGCAATTAATATTCAATCTATTTAAAAAGCTGAGATGCTATGGCTTTACTGCCATGCAGCCCCTGAAACTAGGCTTTAGATAGGTGGTTTCAAAGGAGTAGGAGAACTAAATACACCTAGGGTTTTTAGATCTATAAATTTCCATGAATCTTATGTCTACAGGGCCTAAGATTCTAGCATCTTAGGACTTAGAATGTTACGAGGTACAAGGTGGCTTTTACTTGCAAAAAAATCTCATTTTATGCTTTTTCAACTGACTGAGAATATAGAAACAGTGCAATGAATGAAAACCAGTTTATGGAAACTGCCTGAGCCAGCTCTAAGCTACCTGTTGAGGTGTTTCTAACACTTCATCATGCCCTGTGGATATACGTGAAGCTGAGACTCTTCCCAGGACTTGTGTTCACCTCAGAAGAAGGAAAAGCAAGCAGTGAACCCTGTGTATCATACATAAGCTCCAGGGGCACAGACTTTCTGTGCCAATGCCTCATTTGCAGGGCTATTTCCATAGCAAAAATAAACAGGTGACTCCACAGCTGCCCATTAGTATTCTATGGCTGTCTGGGATCTGGCATAGCCCTCTGCGCAGCCAGTACTGGGACCTGCGGAGGCCATTGGTGGCAAAGGGCTGAATCCTCTCCACTTTGGCTGTGAGCTCATCAAGCCAAGGTGGCATCACGTTTATCTTGA
Organism: Forpus xanthops; assembly: GCA_032466535.1. Lineage (NCBI taxonomy): Eukaryota > Metazoa > Chordata > Aves > Psittaciformes > Psittacidae > Forpus > Forpus xanthops. The sequence continues at coordinate 70,819 of JASSUY010047964.1, forward strand.
GCTCATTTGCTTGATTGCTGAGCATGAGGAAAGCTGAACATTTCCTTTCCTCATCAAAGTGGTTAATGAAGTGTCTGAGCAACCGAGGTGCTCAGCTCCAAACACAGCGCTGTCCTAGCAAAGCAGAGTCTGGGAGTCGGGCTCCGTTTTTTCCAGGGCTTCTATGGCATTATGTCAGAACATGATTTAAATGGAATAGCAATTGTTTGGCTTGCAGGCTGGGAGGAACATGTGGTACCTTTTTACTGCTTTACTATTTTTATCAGTTAAGCTACATCATTTTTTGCTAACTTGGAGTATCTGCGGTTCCCAGGCAGAACTTGCATTCCAGCTCCCAGTACTGTGTTCTGGTTCTATATTTGAAATAGATTTTTATTTCCCCTTTCCAACTGCTTTAAAAAAAGGGTTGTCTTTTAGTGTAAATCCAGATAAAACCATCATGGTCTTGTCACCAGCACCCTATTGTAGCTAGAAGTGGATATTAAATTACCTTGTCCAACTGGCTGATTGCCATTAAATTCCGACTTACCTGACTTATCCCTGAATTCACTGTATCCGAGACAAGAACAGTCCCATATAATTCCGCCTTTTTCAAGTGCAAATGACTGCTCCTTGAACAGAAATTTCACACTAACCTCTCTTTCCATGTAGCACCATTCACGTACCATTAACCTATGATGACATGAGTGCTTGTGGAAGTGAATTTGAAGGTCGCAGGCGCTTGTGTTTGGGGAAACCAAATGCTCTGTTTGAATGTGGTAATGTTCGTGACAAAGAGCATGGGCATTCAGCCAGGGAAGGAAAAGGAACAATGCAGCGAGACCCATCGGACCAAACAGAGCCAGCAAACCCCTCTTGACTGCTTAATATTGAAACCCTATACTTGTCTGATGTAGTTATTAGAGTAGCACATGTCATCAGTACCCGTATGTTGTATATGAGCTGGGAACTGGGCATGGAGGAGCAGGCTGATGTGTACTTACATGACTGATCAGTGCTCCTGTAACCAGTAACCCCCTGGCAAGTTGCTCGTGGATGTATTTTGTCACAGCCACTTGGTTGCCTTCATTTATAGATGGAACCTGAAAATCATATTCCAGCACATCTCAGGCTAGAGAGCTGAGGTCATATCTCACTTGCTGGTTGCTCTCAGCCTCTTCCTGCTCGCCATGAAGTTAACAGCCATGAAGTTAATCCCTTCCAACAGCTACTAGCTCTCTCATTGTACTAAAAGCTGAAAACGCCTTTTATAACCTCAATGTTATGTATTATCGTAAAGTCTGAGTCATAAACCTGACTTAAGCCGGTCCCCAAACCAGAGGTGACGCTGATTTTGATTTATATCCATTCAAAAGGAGGACAGCCAAGAGTAGCCAGTTCCTTTTTAAAGAGAATTATAAAGCTCACAGAGCACTCAGGAATAGCTGATAAAATCAATTTAGGATGGTCAATAACCCACAAGACTTCCAGTAGTCCAGTTAAAACTATTCACATGGTATCTTAGTGTCTTCAGCTTCTCCATCTGCCATTCATTTCTGGAATGGAAGATGCTTTCCTTGAAAGACAGAATGCCCTCAGCAGTGTAGAGCATGAGAAGGGATCTGCACTGGTTGTATGTGGCATTGGGATCAGCTGAGTGTGATCGAATGATTCACGCTTATGAAGCAGCATGTTCCCAAAGCATGTGCTCTGCTGCGAGTGGGTAAGGGTCTGTCAGAATTCCTTTGCACTACATGGTATGTTTTGGGTATACACTTAAAACCTGAGTACACGGGGCAGGTTACCAGTGAAATGGTAGCAGTGTAATTATCATGTTATTATTAGGCACACTTATCCAAGAATAGAAATTACAGAGAAAGCTACACCACTATGGCTATGGCAATATAATTAGGCACTAGACAGGCTTCTCAGTCATGCTACGTTTTCTAATATGGGTCTGTCACAAAGCTGACAGAGAACCCAGAGAAACAAGATGACTGTGCACATTTCTGGAGAGGAGCCTGTGCTCAGGCTGCAGGATCATCTGCAGAGCTGCATGTGATAAATGCTGAGTATCCTTAGAAAGCTGCAGGAAAAGATAGCCCATTGATGCTGATTGCAGATACGGAGTTTGCCTTTAGTTTTGAACTCAAGTCAGTGGCCTGCAGTGTGAAAACAGTTCTCAGACCGTAACAAGGCATTTCATATCTTTATTTCTTGGGGAATTAGACCTGTCTCCTATCAAGCACTGAAATCCCAAATGTAATCTGCTGTTTCTCTCATGAGCTGTTCATCAGAACAGGATTGCTTGTGAGATCTCCAATTCCCGATGGCAGAAAATACCACAAGAAAGGCTTGTTTTATTCTAGCCAAACCCAGAGATTTCAGAGGCAGCAAAGCCAAACAAGTGGAACACCCCAAGTATTTTAGATGCAGCACAGTTCTTTTAGGATCCATGTTAATGTGACCAGGTCCCTTTGTGGCCCCTCTCTCTTTCAGCCAGGACACCCTGCCTGATACACTGCCATTTCCCAGCAGTTCAGGCGGATTTCTTGTTTGAAGGAATGGAATTGGTTTCTGCTGCACATATTCTGTCTCGCTGAAATCAGTGCTATGAGAGGGCTCTACAGAGCGAACCATTTCTTAGAAATGGAAGGAAGAAACCCCAAATCAAAACAGAAATAAGCTCAACCTGTTATTAGTGGTTATAAGGGGAGAAGCTGTAATATTGGAGCCTGATGTGGTCCCACTTGCTCCTAAAGAGGGTTAATCTCGCAATTTGCAGCTTGCTGTCTTCCCGAGAAGTCATAAAGAGCTTTAGTGCCCTCTACAGACACACTGAGTTCATTCACAGCCGGAGCACCAGGTTTTGTATTCTTGCTCTTCTTTCTGTTCCTCAAGTGAGCTGCAATATACAGTCCTTTAAACGAGCTTTCAGCACTGCATTAATCACATGCCTTAATGGGCAGATTCAGCTTTTTCCTCGCTAATGTATTTGCATGCTCTCTACGTAACAGAATGCTAAAAAGCACAGTCTGTGCAGCTGGAGAACTACAGGCTCGTTTCATTCCCAAGCCAGCTATGCAGCACATGGTTTATATACCGAAGAGAGAAACAGAAGGCACAGTTTTCCTCCCTGTGCACTGACACTTCATCTCTTCTGCTTGTAGCCAACTGCTTCTGATTGTGGATAACCCACGGAGAAGTCTTGAAAACCCCAAATTACTTTGCAGCCTCGTACATTTACTGTGAGTGATTTACACAGAGCGGAATGGACATAGGTGCTGGCTTCAGAAATGAAGATGAAGGCATCTTGATGAAGCCTGTGTAGCAATTTCCGTGACTAAAGATCTGCAAGCTGTTTGCAGGGCTGATAAAGCTCTCAGATGAGTGAAAATCAGGATATAACCATGTTGTGAGCTGGGATTACACACTATCACATCATTTCACCCAGCATTTCATCTGCATTCCCTGCAGCAAACATGACATCTCTTCTTAGGTGGCTTGCCTTTAACCGCAAACCCAGGTTTTGTATATTTAGCTTTGCCCTATGGACAGCTGCACTGCTTCCCACCCAGGAGCAGCTTCCACATGTGTCCTGTAAATACAGCCCACATCTGCTGTCCTTCCACCGAGGGTTTGCGTGATGGGGCCATGAACTGTCACAGCCTTTTAAATGTTGCTGCTCTGTCATTCAATGTGGCTCAGCGCTGCAACCCGGAGGCATGAGCCCCGGGTTTCAGCTGGCAAAGCAGCCACCGAGAGCAGCTTGGACTTGGTGGTGGTCTTCAGCCATCTCAGACTTGCCCACTAGTGCTGGTCACACTCCATTTTGACCCAAATCTCCTTAAAAGTAGCTCAGATGCAGAGATTTATACAAGCTGTAGACGGATCATAAATCCATCTGGATCATGGTGTAGGCAAAGTGAGAGAGGAGCAAGGGCAGCATCTCTGGAAGGCTTTGCTTCCAGCCAAAGTGCTCAGTTGGGTGCTCAGTGGCGCACTGTTCGCCACTGACCATGTCGGTTTATACAGCCCATGTGGAACCTGGCAACCACCCGATCCCAGTAGTGAAAGGGGTTTTCCAATTACATGCACCATTTGTTAATGGTGGAAACATTGTCCTTTTGTTGTTCTCATACTGTAACCAACACCTCAAAAATACCCTATGTAAGAAAAGTTAACTGGTACAAGCTGAGCTGTTACTGCATCACAAAGTCCATGACCTGGGGAACTGTTAAAAACCTAAATAATAACAAACGTTTTATTTACAACTAGTAAATTATGCCCATATGTTTCTGAGTAGATCCGTTGTTAGCAGATGAATTAACATGCCAGACATAATCCATGTTAACGCACACGTTTTCTGATGCTTAACATGGCAAAAACCCTTTTGTCTCATTCTGTTCCCGCTTTGAGAGTTTCCTGGAAAACCAAATCATTTATTTCTTGGGAGAAAGAGGCAACGAAATCAAACTTTTCAATTGAAAATATCATTCTCCCTGTGGCGTTTTCATTTCAAAAGGCATTCTGATTCTGTGTGCATGGATATGAAATAATACCTTGAAATGAAAACCTGTGTTTCATTTTGAAATGTCAGACTGAAAAGCATTTGCAGCTTAAGATGTCATTTTATTCCTATGTTTAAAAGCATAGAAATAAGAGTCCATACTTCATTTTAAGCACTGTAATTTTTTATCACACAACTTCTTTCCCTCGTTGCTGACTCTTCCCTTCTCCCTCCTTCTCTGCCCATTGTTTCTATGCTGGGAAATGGCACCAAAGTGGCAAAAAATGGCAGAAAGGTTTTCCACTCCTTTTTCCATATTTTCCAACTAGCATAATATTGATTAATTTTTCAGTTTATAACAAGTGACAAGTGGAAAAAAAAGAGAATATTCTTACTTTTTCATGTTTTCTCACTTTTTCATTCTCTATTGTCTTGAATTACGAACCTGCTGTTAAAAATTATAAGTGACAAGGGAGGAATTCCTAAGCTCAAAAATCAAGAAGCAAGAAATGGGTAATCCCATTCTTTTTCAGAAGGGTCCAAAAGTCAAGCTGAAATGAAAAATCGACCTAAAGAAGTGGAAGGAACCAATGTGTTTTATGCAGACGTGCTTTCAAATCATGACATTTTCATTTTAAGCTTTCCTGGTTGACTCAAAAATTAATTAAATCAGTGGAAAACTTTAGAAATCGGCAGAAAAATAGCCTGAAACCATTCTGTGAAAGGTTTACATCCTTCCAGATGGGTATTCAGGCTCCACTGGGGTCACACAGACCAAATACAGAGATGATCCTTCCGGAGGGTAAAGGTGTGTGAGGGGGAGGAAGAGATGAGCATCCACAGCAAATGCTCTGCTGCTCCCTTGCAATATCCACACACCCCGTTAACCCCGGGTGCAAGAAACCTGAACTCCAAATGAGGAAGCTCAAGAAACGTTGAGTAGGAGTCACCATGTGCTGCCTCAGCCCCCATGAGTCTGAGTCCCCCAGGGCCTCATGTGCACAGGGAGTCAGTGAACTGTGAGGTCCGAGGAGTGAAGGAGATGCTGGTGGGCACTCAATTTGCCAGTGAAGCCACTAACACCTTCAACCAGCCCTGCCTGGATAACAGCACTGTTTGTCCAAGGCTGGGCAAACTCCTGGAACGGGAATATTCACCCCATTAAATGCTGTGGGCTCAGCCACAGGAAAGCACCAACCTCCAGGGTACTCCTAGTTGTGAGCTGGCTCAGTCTGTGCTGTTGTGTGTTGTGAAGGAACATAATCTGTTACCATTTACAGGTTTACACCACACACACACAAATTATGACAGAGGATACAAGCGTGGAGTAGCTGATGACAATAAAATAGGATTAAACTGGAGCCTTGTCTTCACTTACAGACAGAAAAGGAAAATCTCACACAAGACAAGTTTGATCCAGCTGTGAAATGTTTCAGAGGGTTTTAGACGCGTATCATGTACCAAGTAAAGAATAACAGAAACAATGAACCTACAACAGACGCATCGGAGTGTTCTGGGTGGGTGTGTAATCACTTTGTCATGTTTTAAATTGTATGCAGAGTTTCTGTTATTTCACACGCACCACGAAAGCAGACAGCGAATCCAGGGTGATTTGTGAAGAGATAGCGCTGGGAGGGGAGAAATGTTAGGCTTCAGATTAGTTTTCTTCCTCAATAAATTCAGCATTTCCACGCTCCTGTTCTTTGTTCAGCTCCACACACCTACCCTGCTTTAAGTACACTCCTACAGAAATGAGGAGGTGCACTGCTCCTGCTTCTTATTTTCCATCCAGTTCCTATAATATAAACAGGGTTTTGATTTTGCATAATTGATCTGCTGCGTAAGAAGCTGTTTTCACACCACGAGAGCAGCCGACTTGCCATTAACCTTGTGGTTTGATGCATGAATTGAGCCCGGCTACATGCTGCAAAATTACAGGCAAGTTTAGGGCAGAAAGTGATGACTGTAAAGTTTAAGGCCTATTTTTAATGATTGGTTTTGTGTGGAAGCTCAACTCAATCTCAGGCGGGTTTTCAGCTTCTCTTTTGGGATAAATAATGCTGGATGGATCATTACTCTTATCTCTATAGCTTTTACTATGCTTCTACAGAAACCATATATAAACCACAAGTTGTATGTATGGGGAGACTGGGAGGAGAGATTGCAGTTGTGTAAGTAGTTCATTATCAGAGTTCTAGCTTTTTACCTTTGTGAGCGCAGTAAAAAGCTCATTTACGCCCGCTCCCATCTCTAGACAGATTACTGCTTCTAGGAAGCATGCACAGAAAACCCATTGAAGCAGCCCTGCTGTGCTGAAGAGTGCAATGGAGTTTGAAAATCACAGCAAAACATTTGCAGCACGGATGAGAAGTGGGGAGCTACAGGACAGACCCAAGGACATCGTTTCCTATGGAAAATGTAGGCAGAGGAGAGAAAATGAATGGAGAAACTCAGAGCTCTAAACTTGGACTGGGTGAATCAGGGAGGATTTCTGGTTTAATCATCATTAGTCTATCGTTTTGCAGATAGTGAAATGACTCCATGACTCATTTATTGCATGCATTTGCACCAGCCCAGGTTCCTGTCTGTGCTTCTGGCTCTTGCTTTTTGCTGCTGCTGACTTGGTTTAACCAACCTTGACACTTAAAGGCCAAAATTAATCTTCCAAGTAAAAGATTGCCAAGATTACTAAATTATGTGCCTCTTCATTATCTTTAGGTACCTTCTTAGGACAGATGAATTGCCTTAAAGCCAGGGAAGGAAGCCCTTCTGGGAGAAAGCAAAGAATAATGTGCAATACTCCATGAAAAAATGAATCTGCACCAAAGGAAAAAGGGAAAAACACACATCCCATTTTTTTTCCCCCCACTCATTCTGTTTCCTTTATGTTCACTGGTTCAGGGCCGCTGGTGGAAGATGGAGACATATATTAATTCTCCATACAGAAAAGTAAATAGTGATCTCCGTCCTCTGGGATTCAGACGTCTGGTCTCAGCTGTCCCTGAGGAATCTTCCTCCTCTGCCTAATGGTCTCTGACCATAGCAGATCCATTTAAGGGATACCATATCATTTTCTAAAGCCTCATTTAGACTCCTACAGAACAAAAACATCGCCCTGTCACACTGAAGCGATTTCAAGCCCGTAAACCTCCTTTTTCTTTATTTCTCGTAACTAATTTAAAATGCAGGGATGGATTTAAGCAAGAAAACGAGAGGTAAAGGAAGGAAGGAAAGGAAATAGCACAGGAGCTCACTTTCCAGAGTTGCATTAAATGATGGATTTTAAAAGGCCATTTTAAAGAAAGTTGTATAACGTTTTTAGAACAAGTGTATGCCATAAAAGAGAGAGAAGGGAAAAAGACATTATCTGGTCTGGTAGTTCTCAGGAAGTTGTGGTCCCAATACCCTTAAAGTTTCATTATGATGCTAATTTTGCTTATTGCTTCTATTATAGTAGCACCCCGAAAACCTCAGCAGAACTTGGGATCCTGTTGTAAAGCCAGGTTACAAGTGACCACATCTGAATACATCTAAACCAAGGCACTGGTATAAGCACAGAAATCATCTCCAGAAGAGGCTCAGGATCACAGAACTCGTTTTTAGCGTTGGGTTTAGCTGAAAAATGCAAACAGGATCATTATTTGTGAACCCAGGAATGTCAGAAATTCTTATTTTGATTTTATGGATATGTTTGACTGCAACAAGAACAAATGACAATGTTTTGCCTCTCTCATTTCAAGCTTCACATCAAAATAGAAACGATAGCAGTAAAACAGACTGCCATGAATGATGTTACAGAAGCAGTAAGTGCTTGTGAACCATTCTGGTTAACATGAAAGGGCATTTCCTGGTGGGAAACTTTCCGGGATGAAACTTTTCAACCAAATGAAGGCACATCAGAGGCCGCCATAGGATGGATGTAATGGGAGCTCATAAAATAGGAAGAGGATGCTAAAAAGCATCTCGACAGCAGGGTCAGGAGTGGGATGGAATCTCCTTTCTCTCACAGTCTAATCTTCACCTGTACATGTATTCATTCCCATGGAAGAGCCCTGCTATGCTCCCTGTCCAGCACACCTCACAACTGCCAGCCTGGGGAGAAAAATCAGCCCATCTTTCTAGTAAATGACTGATGTCATGGCCCACTCTGGTAATGCCATTAAAGACGATCGTTTTGAACAATAAGTAATCTGTTCTCTGGGATACACCTACAGTGGAATTCCTTTTTCCTGCCTGATTTTTTTTTTGTTTTTAAGGAAAGAAAACTCAATTGCTATAAGCAATCTAACACTGACCTGACTAATCTGTGGTATAAGCGATGTGAAGCCTATCTCAGAGAGTTTTGACTTTGATGGGTCAGAACTTGAACTGGTAAAACTTAGTGCTTCTCTGAAATCAATAGAGCAAAGATCTGACCAAATACATTTAAGACAGTGAAATATTCTATAATATTTCAACCCATTTGAAGCCTCCAACTGAAATGAATGGAGGTAATTTTGGGGCCTCTGAAAAGACAGCTTCTCAGATGCTCCCAACGTAGGCTGGTTACACATCACTATCAGCAACCGCTTCCTCACCCAGAGGATTTTCATGCTGTAGGGTCTGCCTGGGTTGAGATATCAGGGTCCTGCTTGGCCCACATCAGGACTGAGTGTCATGGGCTGAACTGATCCAACTCTTCTTTCTCACCCCAGGACCAGGGTGAGCAGGATCATGGGTTAAGGCAGTGCCTTAACTAGGAAAATCACAACTCTTTACTTAAATTTCAGGAGCCCTTAGGCCTCACCAGGGAGGAGTTTCCAAGTGGAACAAACTACATTTTGCCTATTCTTGTTACTAGAACCATGGGGAGTCAATTCTAGGGACTCAGAGACTTGGATGGCTGCTGTTATGTTTCATTACCGTGCATGAATTTGCTATACATTTCCAAAGTTTCCTACAAAAAGCTTTAAACCATTTCTTCAGATTAAAGTCTGAGCTCTCTGGTGGAGATAGAGCATTTCAGAGTCTTTTCAAAGGACATCCAATAAACAACCCTGGAGCTTGGAGGAAACGTGGTGGAAAAACCCCAGCTCCATCATGTGCATGTTTCTATAGCGTAGCTGTATGTTTCCAATTTGTTCCCTTTCCATTGCTATTGAAGCCAGATACCCATAACAGCCAACTCAATCTGTGTGAACTTTGGCGATACACTGCTCTGTGATCATTTGACATTTTAAGGTCCTCACCCAGGTACGGATTAAGCAGTTCAGGACAGCGCATCCATGGCTTCATGAAGCAACTGCTTGAGAGCATAATTAGGAGTTAATTAAGGGGTTTTAATCTTTTTTAACCTAAAAAGAGTAAAAGATTTAAATGACCAAATTTCCTTAATGCTCTGATTGTGTTAGAAAACTAACAAAGCAACTTGCAGGAAGGCAGCATCACTGCACCTGCAAGTGATCTAAGAGCGCAGGTTACCTAAAATGAAGATAAAACCTGCCCTTATGGTATATAATGCTACCTCAGAGAGAAGAAAGGGCACACCAGGAAACTTTCCCGACTACCTGCAGAAGAGGTACAGATCAGCTACATTATCCTATGGCTAGTGCCAAAGGTTTTTTTGTCTTGAATTCCTAGCATGAAGCTGGTCTCTGTCTTCCTGCAATGTGTTGGGCATCCACCCATCCAAGCGGGTGTTGCACTTACAGACAGGGACATTCAACCACTGGCAGTAAAAGGATCAATCTGTCAGACCTCAGGGGGTGAGGCAGTTTGGGGCAAAAGGCTTTTGGGTGCTCAGCCAAACCCAAAATGGTGCATTTGACCTTTTTAGGCTTCACTTGTTCCTGTGTCAACACGTTTGTTTGCTGGGACATGACAGAAGCAGGGTTTGGTCTCATTTTAACTGAGATGCATGAGATAATTTATAGAGGAAATCAACCTCTTGTGGTGGAGCAGTCATAGTGAAGCAGGTATGTGCAGTGCACATCCTTTGTGCTATTTAAAACATGTATTACAACTCTGGGCTTTATTTCTGGATTTGGGATAGTGCAGTTTACACCCTTGTGTTTATTCAGACTAAGAAATCAGCCCTACATATTGTGTCTTTAGCAAAATCAAAACCCCTCTTCAAGCCATGATTTCCACCCAGATAGCCATTAGATGTGACCTAATACAATCTGCATCTAAACCTTCAAATGAGAACAGCACTGATGTGCAGAACCCCTTTAGACTTATGACCCATTATGCCCACAGTCTCTATGGAGAACCGAAAGTCTCAGGCAGCTACACCTACCTAGTCCAACATGATTTAGCTGAGACTCCAAATCCAAATAGCAATTTATTTCAGAAAACTCAAACTTTGCAAAAGGAATCGTTTCCTCTTGGATGGCCTGTGTTTATTTTAACTGTACTTTGGTCCATATGATTAGTGCTGCTTTCTTGCTCAGGATATGGGGAATTGCAAATGTTAATTTTTCTGACACACTATAATTACTGCAGACATCAACTGTTTTTATGCACTTCTCCAAAAACACGGTCCATAGTGTTTGCACAGGAAATTCTGGCTTGCAGGGAACGCCCTGGATTTCATCCATCCTTGCTTGTAACTCAACCTCCGAAAAGTCACAAAATACCTGGTTTTGCATGTCCAATTTCAAAGTTGTGTGAAGCATTGGGTTTTGGTCTAGACATTGCTCCTGTACCCATGCTGGCTGTGGAAGCTTTCCAGGAAAACCTTCTTTTTGTCCTAGCATTCTTCTCCAAGTAAGAATGTATTTGCAGTCAGCTCTGCTGCTGCTTTTTTCAGTATGATTAGAGAACAGCAGAAATCCCAGTCTGGAATTTTGCACAGGGAGAATCAGGACACTTGGAATCCAAGTCCTCTTGCAATTATTCTCCATCTCCGTCTCACCATGTGTAATGTGTGGTGCATTTGACGGCAGTGGGGTCTCCTCATGGCTCACAATGTTATGCAGCACTATTGAGCATTTAGCAACCCACATTTCAGCACTGATCTCTGGGCAGAGGCCACTTCTCACAGCTTTTGTTCTTGGAGCAGCCCTTCGGCAAGCAAAAAGCAGGACAGAGCATGCAGACACTGTGCCCACTGTCACTTTGTGCTCTACAGCTATTATATGCTCATCTTGCCCTACTATAATTGCACAGGCAGCTTGGCAATGAAATACCTAGATATCCAAGCCCAAGAATATCCTTGTTTTCAGGTAAAGAAGGAAGGGGAAAGAGAAGGGAAAAAGAAATGTAACAGCAGTCACATCCAATGAGTTTCCATCACTGTGTCTGCATCCCACTCAGCACATCCTTCTGTCATGGTGCCTTTCCCTTTGGCAGAAGACAGGTAGCTTTCACAATGGCTACACATCTGTCTTCTCCTTTGCCTCATCCAACGAAAGCTGCTTTAGCCAGGACGGCACACACCCAAACCCATGGCCTGTGCATTCATGTCATTGTTGGACACCAGCCCAAATCTTGTTATTCAAGACCAGAGGCATCACTGCTACCAGCTGAGCATTTATGTCTATAAGGTAATAAGAATTGAAGATAGAAATGAAAACAGCCCCTTTTCTCAGGCAAGCTTTACCTACGTATCAAATACAGCACACCAGGAGCAGTTCCAAAACGTTATTTGTGATCCTGATCTGGCCTAGGGACAAGAATATTACTTACACAGACTCTAGCAGCACTGCGCATAACTTTTATGAGAAGCTATCCTGCCAATTACTGCAACTGGAAACATACGTTTGCATGCTGAATATGTGGATTATGGAGAGGTCTTTGTTTGTTTGTTTTGGGTTTTTTTAGTGTGTGGAATGTTGGAGACTTGGCTTTCATTTGCATGTGTGTGTCTGTAGGATACACTCCTAATGGAGCCCTTTTAATTACTTTGAGTCACTAGGCCAAGTGCGGATTACATTCGTCTGGAAAATAACACTTGTGTATCTAGTGCACTTCAGGTTTAAAAATGAATGGTCTAATGGGTCTATCTACCTTAAGTACTTCTCTAGCTCTCAGCCTAATATCTGATTACCTTGCAAATGGGATTCTTCAGCGCAACGTGCATTCATTAAAAGTAAAGGTGACTACATGTTTTGTGGAAATAGAGCAACTCTGACACAGCCTTTCTGGCTCTGAATCATTTTGTGTGGGTTGCTAACAAGAGATTGTCAGAGCCGGGGCGGGTATTGATTTCTTGCAATTTATGGGACTATCGACTTCAAGTTCCTATCAGAAGGATGCAAGTTCAGAAGACACAGGTGTGATGGAATGATGTCTGTCAAACCCAATGTTCTGTCATACAAAAGAGATTCTTAAAATTCAGCCATAAATCCTTAGGATTATATATATTAGATGAAATTTAAAGCCAGAGGAACTTAAATCTGGCTGTTGTGGTGACAAAACGGACCAGATCTTCCTGATTTAAACCAGCATTTGGGCAGTAAGCGAAGGTAAAAATGAGCTGAATCAGTTCCGTCAGTGTCAGAAGGTATATGGTGCACACCTCTGAGAAAAGCACACTGCATGATAAATAGTTCCTGACTGAGAATATACATATACATATATATATATATAAAGGTGTTTAACTCAATCTAATTTTGTGTAAAAGCAACAGTTGATGACAGCCAGCCAGTCAGGGCACACTGCAGATGGTGTTTTTCATGGCTGTAATCTAATGTCATAGATTTTGCAGAAGTGGAATTAAAAATCTTCGATTCTTTGTGGTGAAGACAGACAGATGCTTTCCTGCTTTAATTCCTGAGTGGCCATAACATGTTCGTTGACATTTCAACTTGATGTTTTAATTGGCTGATTTGAATAAAACTCAGACAGGTTATGTTGCTCAGTTTGATTTTGTGTCTCCCAGCCCCGCAGCCAACAAAAAGAAGACAGCAGGACAAGGAGGGGCGGTGACTTTTCACCTCTCCGATTCTCTCCCTGTTTTGTTTAGCTCTTAATGTATTTAAATTCATGCCTTGTTAAATTAGAACTGTGTCCTGCAGGGGCTGAAGTCAGCCACTGCAGTCCAGAAAGAAGGTGCCCAATTGGCCAGGAGAATGTTTTCTTTCAAGAGTCACTATTTGTTTTAATGAATCCGTTTCTTTCTCATGTGAAGCTCTCAAAATGTACACATAATGTACCACAAAGCACATCTCAGGGGTGAGCTACCGAAGGAGGTGGTTCCATAATCTTTCCAAACCGTGGAGGCCGCTTGCTGAGCTTGACTGTTCTCCCCATTCCCACCAGCCCAAGGAGAAGAGCAAAAGCTTCCCTAGGAGCTGTGCCCTGGTCTGTATCTGCAACAGTGGCACTTTCTGAAGGCTCAGGGACTGTTTGAAAATCACTTTAACTCATAAGGAAACGAAGCTCTCAAGTAGAGCACTGTGACCTCGCTAACCTGGGTGCCAGTCTAGCTTTGGGTGGTTATCATTCCTTACCGTTATAGTGGAGAGGCAAGAGGGTTGGATGGAGTGAGAGGGGAAGAAGAAGACAAGGAAAGCATATGGCTAACACACAAGCTGATCTAGCTGGTATTTCTCATGTAAGACTTGTTCAGGACTTGCCTACAAACTGCTCTTCTCTGAATACTAAAAGATTAAAGATGCTAAAACGCACTCACTCGTTACTCTGGTGAATGAAAAACCTGCACCAGCATTAGTGTCAATTATTTCCCCCCCTTATATTCTTCATTATGTCTATTCTAATTTAGTTTGTATTTTTCTCTCTGTACACAAATGTAGACCAAAAAGCAACACGCAATCTCTGTCTTTGCTCACTTAGCTTAGTAAAGCTGAAGATCAGGATCTGCAAAATCATTGCAGCACCAAATACTCTTGCTGCTTGTAACTCTGTATGCATGTGCACACATGTATGTGTTACAGCTCAATGATATTTAGTCTTTGAGAGAATGACCAGGAGAACATGAGGTGTGCTGTGCGAGTTAAGCAGCAGGTATCTCAGATACCACGGATGAAGCACAATCTGAGTGCAAAGTGAGTTTGCTTGTCCCAGGTTAGTGCTTGAGGTGCAGCCCTGCAGCACAAAGCCGCCACAGACCATTAGCAGAGCCAGGCATCCATCTCTGTCAAGGGGAAGGTCAGGGCTCAGTTAGCATGGAATCTGAATTGTCTTCACCCTGGAGAAACAGGCGCTCTCGGGTGGGATGGAGGTCACTGCCAGGGCAGCATCAGAGAGCCCCAGCACAGCCTGCTGCCTTCCAGGAAGATATTTCACCTCCAACACTGTCCTTGCAGCTATAGAACCATCATGATTTCATTCCTTTCCTATAAACACCAGGAGCAGAGCTGGCCTGTTGCCTTGCTCCTAGTCCTTTGTGCTCCTGTCATCCATTTGCACCCACATAGCTGTTTAGTCTGCCTGAAAATCCACATCAGATTCCACAAGTAATCCTGTAGTAATAACTTGGTGTCCTGACTCACTGCAGTAAGAAATGCCTTGACAAGAGCAAGTGTCACTTTTCTGATACACAGGGAGTTTTGCTGGAAATAAAATGAATTAAAGTAAAACTGGCAAAACTTTGAGGAGAATCAAAATGTGTGGAACAAATCCTAAGGATCTGTCATGTTTCAGCTTGCCATCACAGCCTGTTCTCTCGTGATTAGTCAACCTAAACTCAGAAACTGAGCTGTAACGGTGCAAGAATGAGAAAGATTGATGTGATCCTCAGATTTTGCCTATGGAATACAAGCAAGTCCATATTCAATGAGTCCTTCCTTCCTATCAGTCAACTGTCAAACTAAATCATTTCAGGGTTCTAGTGCTGAGCCTCTGGAGTATAAGAGACTGATAAGAGACTTCTTTTTTGAATTCCAAAGTAAGCAGTAGCAGAGAGCTGAATGAAAACATCTCCTTCCAAAGCAGCAATCAGGGTAAGCTACATGCTGTCAGTCCTGGACATTACTTCATGTTTTCACCTGGGAGTTTTCAAAAGCAAACTGCATCCTGAGCTGCCAACAGTGCCACCACTGAGAGTCGCTGCCAGCACGTGCGGTGCTGCAACACAGCGAGCTACTTCTAAGATGCCATTGGGATGAATCCAACCTTGGTTAAAGACATCAGCTCCATTTAAACTGAGTCTTTCCAGCTTGATGGAGGCTGTTCCCATGCTACATCCCTGGGTGTGGAAGGACTGGGAGTCCCTGCCAGTGTTGGTGTTAAGAGGCATAAGCCAGTTCTCGCTGCTCTCTGCAGGAGCTTACACCAGGCTGGGCTCCTCTCCAGACAAATCTCCACCTGCTTTTATTAAGAACTGCCCAGAGCTCAACTAAAACAACACTTCTCATTCTATCTTTGGTTGAAATGATTCTAAGAAAGCAAGGAACACGAAGGAAAGCAGTGAAATTAAAAGGCTCTGCATGCTAAACTTCTTGATCAATTTTACCTTGGGGTTAATCTTATTTAGAAAGCCCTCCTTCACTTCCATTCCATTCCTAATTCACCCAGACACATACCAATCCCACCGACGTAGGTGAAAAATGTGCGTTACGGACAGAATGTGTGCACGTGTGCTGATGCTTAGCAAGAGACACACATTCTGTTCATGTAGCAGAAAGGAAATTACTGTATTGTTTACTCTTCCCAGTACTTTAATTTTCCCTTTGTTTAATATTTCAGCAAAAGCCATTTATCTTCCCTGATGATCAAATAAACTGGGTGGTAAAATAACGGATGTGCAATTCATCGGCAGAGGGAAAACGCTATAAGGTGGACCAAAGGGATGTAGTTTGGGAATACAGTAAGGTGTGATTTGCTACCTCAGGCTTTCCCCAAGGGAAAATATTGGGGTTTTCTTACACCAAACAAAGATATGGGTAATTCTTTAACAGCATTGCAGCACAGGGGTTACAGCTCTGACAATAAACACTCGACTGCTTAAAAGAGCCATATCCAATTCAAAGCCAGACCTTTCTCCTCAGTAAGAATAGCAGGTAAGGAAGGTAGCTGTCAGGAGTTTTGAAGCAGGGTAGCTAGTTGGGTGAGACAAATGGTGGGAGGCTCAAGCATCAAGAGCAAAATGATGATGCTTGGAAAACAGATTTTTCTTCAGTCCTCCATGGCTTTGATCTAAGGCAGCAAAGTCTTTCCATAGGTTTCAGGGGGATTTTCAATGCATAAGATCAGGCTGAACCTGACCCTCAGTGTGGCCTGATAATGAACTTCTCTGCCAGTTCAACCATGCAAATAGGTACAACACAACTTGAAGATGAGAATATTATTCCCGTTGTTGGGGTTTTTTTGCAGGCAGAAGGCCAGGATTCACTTCACTCATCTCTCCATCCATAGCTCATGGGGTGCCAGTGCTTATCAGCCCTTTTCTGCTATGACAGTTGCTTAAATAAAAGACCCTAATGGTTCCTATGAGCTTAGAGCATGGGTTTGTGTCAGGATGGTCATCAGGTGCTTTCGTTCCTCATTCTTTTCCTGGAGAAAAAACTGGAATCTGATATCCATGTAAGCAGCACCATTTGATTACATATGTGAAAAACATCACTTGCTCTTTTTAATCTATTTCTTATTCCAATTTTTATGCAGTTCTGTAACTGGCAGACATACGGACTTTATAGAACACAATCAACAAGAAAACAGATAAATTCTATAGATTAGAGCTGTTATTTCATACTTCATTTTTCCAGAAAATTGCTAAATTTATTAAGAAATCTGCTGTGAGTATCAAAGCTCTTTTAAAAATCCCTTCTCTTTTCCTCTGATCTTTATTCTTTGGTTTGAAGATGGATTAACCGAATTCAGAGCAGGAAAGTGTAACAACACAACGTGCCTTTGAGGACCAACCTTAATTTTTACAGCATATCTCATCTAACCACATGAATATTTTTTCCTGTGAAGTAGTATTTCAATATTTATTTTAAGATGGTGAAGTGCCTCCGTATAAAGGCACAAATAATTGTTTTAGTTGGCAGGCCAAAGATCAAATAAAACACCTAAATGTGGTTCAGATATTGACATTTATTGTATCTTTTGAGAAGAAATTGTACCCTAAAAGGCAACCTCAAAATACTTGATTATTTTAGGGCACAAACCGTGGGTAAAAACCCACCATTGCTGTCTGAAGGGAAGTTTAGGTTGGACATAAGGAAGAAGTTCTTTACTGGGAGGGTGGTGAGGTGCTGACACAGGTTGCTCAAAGAGGTGATAAATGCTCCATCTCTGGCAGTGTTCAAGGCCAGGTTGGAGTCCTGGGTGGTATGGATTAGTGTGTATCATCCCTGCCCATGGCAGGGAGTTGGAACTGAAGGATTTTAAAGTCCTTTCCAGTCCTAACTATTCTACGAGTCTATGACAAAGTGACCAGTATTCACAGACATAGGTATGTTTGAATATAGGCTTTTTGTATTTCTTCACATTTTATAGACTGGAAGCCTGGTGATGCCGCTTATGGGCAGGGAAACTTTCTGCTTACATCAATGTTACAATTACAATGACAAAAGCTTCAGTTTTTCATTAAATCACTGTCAAACCTCCAGTTTATGAAATCTGGTTTTCTGTGTGAAGTCTCTAGAGCCTAAATAGCTCCCACTGCCCTTGGTCTTAGTGGTGGCATGCATTTGGGCACCCCCAAGCTTTAATATCTGAGACTTCTACACCTAGACAACAACATACAGGAAGCTGAACAACTTTTGTAAGTAAATGGATTTTATGCAGACACACACTCTGTGCGTCTATGATCATTTCCTAAGTAAACTGGGCTTAAAAAAGGAGAGGAAGACAAAAATAACAGCTTTGATTCCTACAGAAGGGATTTGGCATGGTTGTACCCTCAATGCAAACCTTCAAGTTCCTTTCCAGGAACTGAAATGCGACCTTTTTTTCCTGGCAATTATAAGAAAATCTGACTTGTTTCAGCCCTCTATTTATTGCTTTGTAGCACAAAGGGTGAAATTTCTGTTGCAACATCAAAACTTGCTGTTTGCTGAGATTTCTTTAAATTCTTACTGCCTTTTTGGAGTTATTATTATTTAAAGGATAAACAACTTTTCTTGAGAAAAGCTGTGGAATATATCAAAGGTAGCTGCACAAACATTATCAAGGCATTGGATGGGTATTTATAGTTAGGAAAAGGCTTTGGTTCTCTCAATTTCACATCTCTAATTTAATAAGCGTGACAAGCTGAGGCTCTGCTACAAATGTTTTCTCTAAGTGCGATTGCCAAGCTCAGCTAGAAAGAGGATAAAATTGTTGCCCACATCTCTTCTAAGTCTGTCTCAGATTTTCATGGCACAAGATCAGCTGGGCAAGAAGAGTTTCTCTCTGTTTCTCTTTGTGAAAACACAAAGACCTGATTCCAATGCTGAATTTACTACTTGATGTTATGATGGAAACTTTTTTAGTTGCCTATCCTATATGAAGTCCCCAGGAGAAACCTGTTGCATAGGCATGAATGAAGAAGGGGTAAAGAGCACAGGGATGACCGGAGGCGATGAGGTGACATGGAGGCACTTTGTGACAAAGAGCTCAGAGGTAGGTAGTGAAGGTGAAGCTTTCTCACCTGAGCTCACTTCGACTACACTATAAAGCATCCTATGCAGGAGTGCTGGAGGAGACAATTTTAGTTCCCAGCCTTTCACAAGTCCCATAGGGAGTCAGGGAAAGAGAATGTCCAAGTGCATGGGTGACCCTTCTGCTTTCGCAATGTTCACTCCTAGACATAAATTAGATAGCATGGGATTGAGCTGGTAGATATGCCAGAAGAAGATACAGCCAAGAAGCCTAACCAAGCTGCCTCTACATACTAAACCAGTCTGCATTTCATAGTGCAGGAAGGAAAGCAACTTGTAATGTTAATCCCACATAACAAGAGCTATTTCTAATGATGCCACCCTGCCCAGGCATGTTAGAGAAATGTTTTCTCTCATCACTGCCAGATCTGTTGTCTGTTCATGTCTCTTCTGAAGTAGAAGAGGGAACACTCAGTGACAACAGGTTTATCTGATGGACTGTAGATTTTATCACAGAGTAACCATTTATGTCATTTAGAAACATGAGGGGGTTTATAACCAAAGATCTCATTGTGGTGAAATCAGTTACACAGGTGTCACATCAGAGTAGTCATTCACACTTAAAAATATAAGCATAGAGAAAAGGAGGGAGATAGCATTGATGCAGGCTCAAAAGGCAGCATGGATAAACAGTATGAGCTCCATTAATACACATTGCAAAGACTGTACATGGTCAAGATCAACCCTGTAATAAGTGATGCATACCTGGTAGTGTTCATTATGCCATGATGAAGGTCCATTCTGAAAAGAAAAAACAAAATCCCAAGTTACAAGTGCATGACAGGCCACCATTTGATAATGCTAGCAGTGTCTGACATGGAAAGCCAACATTCTCCAAAGCATTTGTTGCAATGAATGGGGCAGCAAGCAGAGAACAAGAGTCCAGGAACTGGCAACAGCATGTTCTGGCTACGACTGATGGAGAAGCTGTTAACTTGGGCCAATTCTGCTCAGAGGGAGGTGGCAAACTGAGGAATTTATCATCAAAAGCTGTAAAGCAGGGCATTACAACAGACATTGGGTTACAATATGCAACAACAGAAAGGGGTTAATTTGTTTTCATCTGCTGCTTACATTCCAAAAGGTGAAGTTTGTGTTTTCCTCTTGAACCAGCTTTAGAGAGGAGATACACACCATACGCCACCAGTTGCTCCTGCACACAGAGCTGTGGCAAGATGTCTGCAGGAGGTTTGAACTCTGGTGAGCACGGCCCTTCCCTCCCAACTCCATTTCCAGCTGTTTATTTGAATGTGACTTCCAGGCTGGTGAAAACGTGCTGGATTAACGGGCCTTAAAAATTAAAGACTATTGATCCAGGCAGCAGGTAAAGCAGGGGCAGCTGGCTCTCTGGCATCCTAAGGTGGTAAATACTCGGAGGCCAGTGGGTAACTGTGGTTTCTAATGCAGCTGAGAGTTTGCCTGGCTTTTGTTGGAGGAATTTGCACTTGACAGTATGTATGTCCAGATGAGACAGACAGCAAAATGTTTCCACATTGGGAGATTTATGCATGTCAAGGCCAGAGGGAGAGTTTGTGACGCTTACACAGGCCAAATAATTTAACCCCTTGGCTTCTACAGTGATTTGTTTAGTCACTGGCAGTAGGAGAACATCAAACCCATTCCTAAAGGAGACCGTGCATCCTCTAGCACGATGCATTGGTTTTAAACTATCAGGATCTTCAGCTTCATGAGCCTAGAAGCTCCAGGGACATGGTGGCTCTGATGCTGGTGGGGACATGGTCTAACTGCTCAGAGGCTGGCAGCTCAAAAAGAGAGCCAAATCTAATCAGGACAATAATGCAAAGCGTAGCATGGACTTGTGCAGCAAGCCTGGGTCTGTCACTCTCTATTAGTTGACATGTACAATTGCTTAACTGCCCCTTTACTGCTTTGTGTTTTCTAATATGTCCTGGTCTTAATTCCACCAATAGACATAAAACTTCCTATCGTGCCAGTCACAGGGGCAATTGTATAAGAAACTTTTTCTGTTGTTGCTCTCCCCCTCTCTTTATTTCAGTTTAGAGAAACAAAGAGGCCCATTCATTCAATTTGCAGCTGAGCCTCTCAGGTTATGTAAATTGTTAAATCATCCATGCTCTTTCTTTTTAGCCATATTGCAAGCAGTGAATTTCCATACCCAGTTTAAACTTCACGACTGATCCATCCCAACAAACATGTAGAGCGAGAGGGATCAAGAGTTTCATCTTTGCTTCCTTTCTCCTGGTTAACCACTGCATTATACTTCCATGGAGAATAATAAAAAGAAATCAGAAGTCTTTCAGAAAGCACTAAGTGGAATAAAACCTTGTGATACAATTAGGAGATGCCTGTGGACTTCATTTGAGCTTTATTCATTTCCATCAAGGCATAATTTAGTGCAGAAGTACAGCCAAGCTTCCATTTATACTTTCTAATTCTTACTATTTTTACCTTACAGCTTAAATTAGCCAGAAGTTCCTTGGGAAAGATGCTGTTTCTGCTCAATTATTGATGCTTGCATTGATTTGTTTAGATTGTTGAAGGATTTCACTGGAGCAGGTATTGGTAGCGATATTAAAGTTACTTTTGATCACTTAATGGTTCATGTTAATAGGAGCATTTTGTTTTACTTGGTGAGCATCTCAGCTTCCCTGCACCTTTCTGTGGTTCTGTTCCAAAAAGGAAAAGAACATTATAAAACCTGTCCAAGGCTTGGCCACTTGGGGACACTTACACTTAGCTTTTGGCCAGCAAGCCCAAGGATTCTGCAAAGGATTGGCAAATTCTCCTGTCCTTGCAGCAAATCAAGGCCATGGTCCTCATGGCTTTCCCTCCCGCAGACCCTACCTCTTGCTTTCCAAAGGCCTAGCCAAGGAGCAAGCCAAATGACTCTGTGCTGAGATCCCTCTTCAGGAAAGCCTGCTCAGCTAGGTTGGTTAATAAAGGAGCATTTCATACAGCACAGCACTTACACAATGCCTTTACGTAGAGATTGCTTCTGCTTAGGAAAAAAGTGTCTACTTGCATACACCAATGAAGGGCAATAAGAGAAAAGTAGAAAGCAAGACGCAGAGCTGGGCAGAAACTAGTTGTAAGCTTACAAACACCTAAGCAAAACTCAGAGTAGAAAAGTCCCCATCAACACCCATATGACTTTTACCTTCAGCAGGACAGGAACATGAAGCCTGAGCATGTTAAAACAAGGACTTCAGTGCTACATGCTCTGGGTGGGCTTGAAATGTCTGGTATCCATTAAAACCCAGCGTTCTGCCGAACCAGGAGATTAATTCTCTTGCAGGAACCTGCGCAAACCAATAGCAGCAGAAAGTTAATCAAGCACTGATCCTCCCAATCCACTTAATCACAGCCAGCTGCTACTTAAAACCTAAGAAGAGCAACATCCAAGGGGCAGCCCTTATGGAGGAGGGGAGAAGCAATTCAGGGGAGAGCACCCTGGATGGGAGAAGGGCATTAAAAAGTTAATAAAATAAAAGCTAATTCCCTCAATCAAGGAGGCAGAGAACAGTTCTGGGAAGCCCTAAAGCTTCCAATATTAATTTCTTCCCGCCTTCCCAGCTGCTTATCCCTGGAAGGCATTTGATTTGTACTAAAATATTTGCCCATAACCCAAGTTTCCTCCTGGAGTGTACACAGACTGTGCAATGCCTGAGACTTGGCTGTGGCTTTTTTCCCTCTTTCATTCAAAGTGTCTCTAAAATCTTAAAAACACTGACCACGCCAATGCAGTTTACATTGGCTGGATCATCTTGTCTTCATTTTCTTTTGAGGTACATATGGTCTCTTGGCCGTGTCATCCTCTTGATATAAAATTCTGCCTGTTTTAACAAATGTGTTATTCCCCATTTGAACTTTATTAGACTGGAACATCCTGAGGGGTTCTGACAGGATTTTAGGTGTTTAAGCTTCCATATAGGAAATCCCTAAGTACATCATAGAGGCCTCTTTGCAAAGCACTTGAACGCTTCATGTGATGTAGGAAAATGCTTTTCTTCCTGAACTCTCATTGCAGAACCTGAGATGCTGATGAATTAAGAGACTTGATAAAATTACCTGGGGTGGCTGTGGCAGAGTTAAGATTTAAATCCAACCTGTTACTATGTTAACTGGTTCACCATCTCTAAGTACTGGTTTGAAGCCAATGCAAGGATGAAGCCCAATCTCCCAGCCAATGATCATCACATTTAGCGTTGGAGTTAAGAGAAGATTTTACAGTTTAAGCTGATGGGAGGTCATTTAATCAACAAGAAAACCGCATTAGCTTGGTTACACATGAGCTTAGGAAGCCAATGCACTGAAATCAGTGTTTAGAAACAGTATACCTGGTTATTAACATCTGATCTTGAGTGATGTGACTGCAATAAGGTAAAATAGGTGCAGGCTCTTGGCAGTGCTGATGCTTTGCAGGACAAGTGCACAGTCCTGCACTAACACAAGTTTTCACACCAGAAATGGTTGGTGTCCTGTATCCCAGAGGACACATGTGGGCAGCTGATGGGACCACTGCCAGGGTCCCCAGTGGGAATGGTCACAGCAGGGCTGTGCTATCTTCAGGCTTCCCATGTGGATGGATACCTGGTTCAGCATGGCAAAGCCTGGGGCAAATTTCCCATGTAGTTACAGTATTACAAAACAAAACTCCACTCAATTTGCCGTTTTAACTCACATCTGCTGCAAGAAGTTGTTTTTTAAAGGAAAGAAAGCTGTCACCAAAAGCAGCACCATTCAGTTTCACTGGACTCCTCCTTCATGCGTCTGCACAACCTTTTTAAAACACAAATTATTGGTCAGCAGTTTCATACTGCTGGGTATGATCTGTGCCATGGCAAATGCATCCCATAATTTATTCCCCAATATTTAGTTTTCTGAAAAGTTTTCCACTGAAGACATATCCCTGCATATTAAAAAAGCAGCAGCTTGGACATGCCCCAGACTCTCACTTTTCTGCTTCGAACAGAAAATGCCAAAGCTTTAAACAAATATATATGTTTATGCACACAGCTGCATCCTCCAGGTACCATGATGTGAGAAAACACCCTGGAGATGGCCTCAGCATTCTGTTAATTCTGGTTCTTTTGAAGGGGTGTCATTCACCTAAAAAATCAGTTTCACTCTATTTTGTGTTCTATTTTAAACATATTTACATCATTTTGGGATACTTTTGGGATACTTTTGGTAAGCCATCGGCAAACATCGCCACTCTTCTGCTGGCAAAGCACCTTCAAAAAGCACTCTTTGGGGGGTTTCCACTAATTTCTGCTATTTTCTAGGAGACAGCTTGAGTGACCTTTTTAAATTAATGTGGATGGAATTTTCCATGTGGCTGAAGGAAAATCTATTTGAGGTGTGGACTCTCTATTTATTGCTTTGTGTTGACCAATTGCTGTCTAATAAGTGTACTTCCAAATTCATTAGTAGAGTAGCCATCGGCTGCGTTCCTCCCTTCCCCAGCTGCGTGCACTGCAGCAGCTCTGTAGTACAGATGTGTTGTGCGGAGCATCTCTTGCAAGCTCCTCCTCATGCTCGTTTCCAGTGGCTGGACATCAGGGAGCGACAGCATGGTGAAAAGCGAGTCTGGATTTCTGGGAAGAAGTTGTGTCATCAGTCACCAACCACCGGGATCCCCCCAGCCGTTAAAAGCCAAAGGGAAGGGAACCGTTTCAAGGAGCTGAATATACTTTTCATACATCATTAATGAAACGATTTGGGTTGAGGAACATTAACGAGATCGAGTGATGCTCAGGAGAGACCTTGAACATTAATGGGTGCAGCTTAATTCAAAACTCCTCTTTTAAGGCCATTTAAAAAGTGATTTATTATCATCACACGCCTGAAAATGTCTGCCACGCATTGCATTCCTGCAGCCACATTCAGCAAAACCATTAAGCACATGCTCAAATAAACTCATTAACCCAGCACTGCCTAACTCTACAAGCAGGGGAATCATTAAGGATTTTAAACCCAGTTGTATTTTCTATGGGAATAATCACTCCAGCCCTCAAGTTACCCACCTCCACCTTTCATCTTCTTACCTGTACCCTTGCAATTAGGAAACAAATCCAACCACAGTGATAGATCCACTGTTAGATCAAGGTTTGCAGACCACTTTAAAAGTAACCTTTGCTAGTATTAATTCAATAACGATTATTAGATTGAGGTTATCAGAGAGTGCAAACTTGTTGGAGAATTTAGGAGGCCAGAGTCCATTGCACATAGTGTACAACCTGGTGTAGATGAGGTCTGGTGAGGAGTAACACTCAGAGAACTCCTCTCACAGACAGGAAAGCTCCTGCCAATAGGTTTTCACTCCACCTGGACATGGGGGACAAGTAACAGAAGAAACTTGTGCCCAGAGAAAGAGGAATGAGCCTTGACTTGGACCCCTGGAAATCCCACCAGCAGCCCTTGGTGATTAGCCGAGGAGGAGAGGGCAGCTCCATTCCTCATGGGGATGACATAGCTCTGCAGCGTGAAAGCTCCCTGAGATCAGATGGAAAAGTTTAATGCTATCCCAGCAAGGTTTTGGTGTATGAAGGACGGAAAAAAAACCTGAAGAACATCCTTAAAATGTAAAACATCTTGGTCTTTTAATAATCCCATGCGGTATGTTTTCACTTTAGCAATAATTGTATTTTCTTTTTGTGTATTTTATTTAACAACATTTCAGGGCCCAGCTAATCTGTTCCATCTGTTAAGGGAGCGAACAATGTGCTGAGCAGAGAAACAACTGCCTTTATCAGGCTGTGGCAGCTTGCAGAAGCAATCTAACACCCTGCATAATTCCCTGGAGGAGCTGCAGTCTCACCTACTGCGGACACTGTTGTCAGTAACCACGCTGCAGGTGTTCCAAGGATGGAAAAAGTGATTGTTTAAATATATCAGTCTAAACGTAATGCGGGGAGATAGAGGAAAGTCCTATGAGAAAACCCAGCCACAGACTGGTTTGTATTGGAATTGACCTTAAAGCTCATCCAGTTCCAACCCACTGTCATGGGCAGGGACACCTTTCACTAGAGGAAGTTGCTCCAAGCCTCATCCAGCCTGGCCTTGAACATTGCCAGGGATGGGGCAGCCGCAGCTTCCCTGGGCTATAATTTTTTCCTAATATCTAACTGAAATCTATCCTTTTCAGCTTTTCTAATATTTTTTTCTGAATAAACTCAGCTTTTTCAGAGGTGATGTGGTGCATTTTATATTGCAATTTTCAAATCAAAGCATCCTAACCAGATAAAGAGGTGTGACAGTTACCATTTAACAGTTACGCTGCAGCATCTTCATCAACCAACCCAGCGTGTGATGTTAAACACTGAAAAAAATATGACAGAAGGACCCAGCCTCTGCAATATTACACTTTGGGATTCATCTCAAAATAGAACTTGATGGTGAAATGCTTTTTGGCTGCCTCTGATTTGTAAAAGGAAAGGTGCCCAAGTGTGCAGCCCATGGGAAGGGATAGGCAAGCGTAGCATAAGTTGGATGTAACAGTATGGGCTGAATGCTCCTAGGTGGGTGTTTCTTGCTGCAATGAGTTCACCCTGTCCTCTGCAAACCTGAGGGTGTTCTGCCTGTTTTGCAGTGCCATTGATACAAAGCAGCTGCTGAACAGCCCATTCAATTACAGCTTAAAAGCTGCTTTCAATTTCCTAAGCAGTAAAACCCAGTGCAGGTGTAGCGCTGTGGACCTGGCTGTAATAACCCCACCTCCAAGCTTCCCACAGTAGAAAAGGTAAGAGTTATTGGTGAAGGGCAGCATCTTCTGGAAAGGATCATACATGGCTGTTTACTGTGCAGTGACGCTCAGTCTTAGCAAAGACATGTGGAGATAAAATCTGGGAGGTTGAGAGTCAGGCAAACAAGAAAGATGTAATCATGGAAAGGCTGAGGCTGACAGTGATGCAGAAATGAACCTGGACCATGGTCTAAGTTAGGGAAAGCTGAGGATAGGAATGAGCAAAAATTCAAACACAGGAGAAAAGAGGTAACTCCTACAGCAGCAAATTGGTTTTAAGACATGCAACAACTAATCTATAAGCAGTGGACAGGATTATTGCAGCAAGCCCAGGGAGGTGGGGTACTGTGGGAGAGTCTAGTGAGGAAATTTGTTTGGTATTATCTCTAGCAGTTTATTCCTGGAATATCTCATCTACAGACACAATATATAAGTATTGCTCTTCCTTTACCATTCCAAGGCAATGTGTTTGATTTCCTGCTCCTTATCAGTTTTGCATTAACTATAGAAATCCCACACTTCACAACAGAAGCAGCTCAAATAAAAAAATCCATGCAATGAAAACAAGCACTCTTGGAGGCCACATCTTCAGGCACTGACATGATCCTGCTCTCCTCCAGCACCTATGGTGCTATGCACATTTGTTTGAAATGAGGACACACTGCATGAGGCTTTGTATTTGTTTCTCCACCAAATCCTTTTTGACATTCCAGGCTGGACCATTTTGAGAGTGACGGAGTCGTGAGGTGGTAATGTGGCCAGTGCCAAAGGCAGAAAGGTGTGCAAGAAACTGATATAGGCTGCAGAATAGGAAAGGGGAGGCCACTCCTTACCCTCAGATATATGTCTGGTCTTGGGGGCCATGCTGCAGAAGAATGGCTGTTATGTATACCAAAGCAGATCAAGAGGAATCTTGATTCCACATACTTATATCTTCAACACATTAAAGTAGGAACTTTGGCAAGTACATGAGAGAAACCTGGATTTCCTGAGCCAGCTCTGCAAACTGATGAAAGCTGTATTGCTGGGTATCCCTGAGACCATGACAAAATCTACATACTCCCTCCAAACCCACCCCCCCAAGAGGAGAAATTGATTTCATATCACATTTCACACTTCATTTATTCTGCTTCCCCCAGAGAAAGGCCCCCACACAATGACACAAAAGACATCAGTTTTATTTACTGCCCATCTACTTGTGTCTTTGTGTCCCGTTGAGTTGCAGGAAAGCAAACCAGTGTGGGAACCAGGCGGATTGAGATTGCTCAGTGAAGCTTGCCCAGTGGATGCAGGCACAGTAAATCACGCCTGACAGACTATTGTTGTAAGGAGGGCTTTTGTTTTGTTTTGTTTTTCTGGAGTGGTGTTGGTTTTTCCCTGGGATGGTTTTGTAGTCCTGGAGCAAGGGTGGGTGTTGTGGGGCTGGGAGAGGGGCACAGGAGGCATGTGCACTGCAGTGTGGGGGAGAAGCACTGGCACTGGGCCCGTTGTATGACAAAGTGCTTTGAATGTTCACATTCCCTTTTTTGTTTTCCTTTCTGATTATCCTCTGGCTCTAAATATGTTAATGGGTTTGGCATCTCCTTCAGTGTATGGCAGTAGGGCAAGAGCTGAGATAGCTCATGGGCTTCCAGCCTACCTAGAAACCTTTTCACTGGAGGATGTCAAAGCTCCTCCGCAGGAGCCCTTGTGCCTGAACCCATGCTAGGCTCTCCCACCCCTCATGCACACATCATTTAGTGCTAAGCTTGGACCTTCTACTCTAACCTTTGAAAGATCTGAGCTTGCTGCCACCTGATATTTCATCTTAGAAAGGAGAAGAAAACACTTTAAAACACCATTTGCTATCTAGGAAGAGACAGACTGCAACTATGTTGTATGCCAGACCTTCCTGAAATTATACCATGACAACAGAGGATAATCAGCCTTCCCAAAGTAAATACAGATCTGCCACCAGTGCAGCAAGAGCACCTTGTAATACTTTAAGAGAGCTGGTACATTCATGCCCTGCAGATCTCATTCAGCTTTGAGAAGCGGTTCACATACATGTTAACCTGTTCCCTGCCACATGGAATTTCAAATATCAGAGAGCTTTCCCAAAGCAAAACCATCAGTTACATCTGCTCATAATAAAATCTTCATACTTTAGGGAAATGAAAACAAATAAATATTACAAGGTCTTCTGCAGCCAAGTTCCTTGGGAGGATTCACTGTTAGAGGCTTAAAACAGCTCTCAAGTAGCATTAAGCAGCAGATTATGGAAAGACTAACAACTATTAAAAGCAGAGAATGAGCACCATTAACCGGATAAGAATAAGTTCAATAGATGTTCCTCACTTTGATAGGATCATCATCAGGTGGTCTCCAGAAGTGCCTCCAACCTAGATTGTCCAAGAGCTCTGTGATACCTGCTGGTCTGATTGATGAGGTTTGGTATGTAGGTATTGGGCTTTATCTTCCCTCTATATCACCACTGGAGCTTTAAAGCAAGGCTTATTCAGATCCATGATATACCCAAATTCAAACCAAAATCCCAGGTGAAATTGTCCCCATTCTGTTTCCCAACTTCAGTTCTGCAGCTCTGAGCACCATGGTCCTTTATGAAGGATGAATCACAACCCTGTTTCCAGTCCACCAGGGCTGGTCTAGACAAGCTCATCTCTTGGCTTCTCATTCCACTGAGTCTTCTCAATTCCAAATCACCATCTAGTCCAACCACATGCATTTTCACCCCACAGTGAAAGCTTTTCTATTTCACTCACAAAGACCAGGCTCATGAAACCAACCCATTTCTATGAACGGGTTGTGCTTTAATGAATCAGCATTTCCCATCATCAAGCTTTGCATCTGGAATTCCCTGGCCATCCTGAACCAGACATCTGATGGCAATATTTGGAGTCCACAGGGAGGGATGCCTGAGCATATCAGCTACTCGCCTATTTTCCCTCCAGCCAGAACAATTCGGCAGCGACACTGAACAAAGAGTGTCCAGCAAACACAGCCCATTGCAGCTGTCATCTACTGTCACTTCTTTTTATTCTCTCAAATAAAAGCAAACCCTTTTGAGCAGTGAAAACACTGGAGATTTATAAACAATTACTATGAGGTAATGCCTGGAAACACACTTACAGGGCAGGGTTCTTCTCTGGAGTATTTGCCCGCGCAACAAAGCATCGCTGACAATACCATGCTTAGCTGTTGGGCCAACACACATGGAAAACCACTGATCCTGTAAAACTGCAAGGTGCCAAACATGCCACTTAGGAAACCCATTGTCTTTTTGGTCTGAAAGAAAAGAGGCTGTCACTTAGAACATGGAGAGAAGCAATGCATCACTGGTCAGTTGAGTGCGCCTTTTGCAATGGCTTTTGAGTTTGAAGAACTGCAGATCTCGGCTTTTTTCCTGTGCAGTCTTCATCTGTATCCCATCTGATAGGAATTTTTCTTGCCTGCCTCCTTGGCTTGGATCTCTTTGTTTCAGCTGTGTGTCCTTCCTCTAGGCCTGATGCCAAAGTCACAGATGCGCGAGATGGGAGTGGAAGACAAGGACATGGAGAAGCTTGTGCTTGGATTTCTCAACAAGCACTTGACATCCCCATGGTGCTGTTTATTTCACTAGAAATCCCACCTGTGCACTAGAGGTTTCTGAGCCAAGCCCAGTTGGGAGTAAGGCCAAAGGCTGAGTAGAGCTCTGTAGACTTTAACACCTTTCAAGAGCTGCCCTGGAATTGCAGCTTGAGATAAACCAATGCATTTGTTTCCTTGTCTTCATCTTCTACATGACACAGGCAAAAGATATTTGAGGTTGATGGGTGGTAGAAGGGAGTGTGCCTGTTCAATCAACTGATGGAGCTAAGGAGAAAATAGGAGATTAATATCCTTGCAAGGAAGACCCAAATGGTAAAGTTTTGTTAGCACAGATGTGCTTTTTCACATGGCATTTTGTGTCCTCTTGGGGCTTGTGTCATGGCCCTATTCCAGTGTCACATCACCTCTGAGCATGCAGATCTTATCTCCCAGGGGTGAAAGTGGGCAAATATTTAGATACATAAAATGCATATGAAGAGCTAAATAAACTGCTGTTTTTCAGCTGTTGATAGCAGGAGTTCCTGCAGATGTCAAAACACTCCCCCTGTCCTTTCCAAAGCAGGTCATTTTCAGGATTCCCTATACTCAGGATGGGTAAGGAAGCAACAGATTGCACAGCTAATTGGCATCACCAAAGAGAAGCTTAAGCTTTCTGTGTCTTCAATGGAAAGACTTCTCCTTCTGGACAACCCCTGGTACAGTCTGCTTCATGCAGTGGAGTAATATCAGAGAGAAGCAGAAAAATGCATTGGCATAAATCAAAGTCAAAAAGAAAGGAAGACACTGAAGCAGCTCACTACCTGTGTCAAGGTTTTGACAAGAGCTCTCCAGAATATTTCCAACTTTTTCCTTTCCTGAAAACAAATTGGTTTCAATCAGCTGAAACTGCTGATGGGTATCTGTGAGCAGTATTTGCTTTCCATCCTTCTTTTACAAACCTAAAAACCAACCAGCTAAAGAAAAAGCTATTCACTATCTGCATCTTGCTTCTATTTTCAGTAGCAACAAGAATTATAGCTCTGTGACAACAAATCTATAACTTCTTAGGGAAAAATTAAAAGGGAAAACATTCTGACCATCTTTGGCATGAATCAGTGTATAGACCATGCTCAGATTCTTGCTGCGGGAACAACAGCCTTGGACAGGAGGATCTGTCTGCAGCCATCAGTATCCTCCTTGTCAAAACAAATGTGTTTATCCCTTCTGCAAATGCTTTGAAACATGTTGTAAAAAGAGTTTTATACACAAGAGTAAAATCCCACAAATCCAACCGCATTTTTACTGGAACAGCAAGATAGGAAAATATACATTAAGAAGTCCACCCTTTTGTTGAGCTGGGCTTTCTGAGGAGGAGAAAACCAAAGCATTTGGTAGTAATTAATATGCCCCCTACATTTGCAGTTTTAATTCCTGTGCAGATGCGTAGTGTTGTTATTCTAATAACTTCCTGTGGTGCTCCTTTCTCTGTAAACCTCAATGCCAATTAAAATGTGATCCATCACCGAATGCTTCCAAAACAAAAGGGAATGTCCAACTTTCTGATGCAGCTATGAAAAATCCCAGTCAGTCAAAAGAAGACCCAGGAAAAAGAAATGCATTCAAGTCTTCCCATTTCTGCAAGAGTAGAAGAAAATGTTCTTTTGTCCAAGTCTTGTAATAGGAACAGACTGAGGGAATTAGACTATACTAGGAGAGAACAGCCAGACTTCCACTCAGCAAAAAGGTTGATTAATAAATGCATCGAGCTTCTTGTGCTGAAATGACAATGTCTGGATATTCACCCTTTGGGGGATACGACAGGGATTGGATGGTACAAGCAGATGTAGCTATGGTTTCAGGAATAGCTGCAGCCAGCTCTCCGACAGCAGCCACTGAATGCCTTCCCTTCTTTGTCTGCAGCAATGTTGTCATTGTGTAGAGATACACAATCCTGCTGCCAACAGAGGCTCCAAGGCTTACAGTAAATAAAAGGTGGGCAGCTCGTTGGTGGCTCACCAGCTTATTAAAAAGGACTGATTCACTTTTTCTTTCCATCCTGAATGATATAGCTTCTTCTGTAA
The DNA here is from genome assembly GCA_032466535.1 of Forpus xanthops. Lineage (NCBI taxonomy): Eukaryota > Metazoa > Chordata > Aves > Psittaciformes > Psittacidae > Forpus > Forpus xanthops. The sequence goes on from JASSUY010047964.1 coordinate 103,213, forward strand.
TGCAAATGAGCATCAGAGGGCCTGAGCACTCCTGTTTGTATGCAGGACACAGCTTTGAGGATGGCTCTTTCATGGCTTGTGTTTCCAGGCAGCATCCCAACATACCCTATACTCAAGAGTGGGTAGGACATACTCAATGGGCCTAACCCTCCAGGGGAACAGCTTCTTCTGGGAAGTGCTGAAACTCCTCTCACCATCTCTGCTGCTCTTAACACCAATGAGTCACCATCTGGTGATGATTACTCAGGTTCTTGAGAGACACTTGATGTTCTCCACATACTCACTGGCTCCTGCATGAGTGCTGTACCTGTACAGTATGGAACTTCCTAAGGTTCAGCTTTAATGTTTATCAGCTGTAAAGATACTTTGCTGATTTTCCAAGAGGATCCTCAGCAATTGGAAAGATCACAGTAGAGAGCTTTCTCTAATATTTTAGTGGAAAAAACTGCTCATAGTCCACCATATTTAGTTGCATGAATAGGGAGATACAAGGGATAGATTTGGGGTGCATGGTATTTCAGCACTATAAGAATCATTGCTTTCCTCTAAAATAAAAGATGAGCTGCTCAGTTCCAAAGAGACTTTCTCATTCACACCAAAGCTTTGTAGCTTATTCCTGAGACTTTAAATCAGATGTCATAAAATGAGCATCATCTCCTCTTGGCTTAGCTACTGACTACATACTCTACCGCCTTATTCACAGGAAGGGCAGTAATAAAGAGGTGCAAACAGTTTGCCTCTCTCAGCATCAAAATAAAGAGATGCCATGGACAATTAGCACTGGACCAGACACATCTGTCCTCCCAGAGTTCAATCAGAGGAGAGGGACTGCAGGAGGAGGACAGGAAGGTGGTTTATTTATTTATATCCTCTCCAAGCCTGTTTTCTCCGGGCAAGAATCCTTGCCAAGTCTATTTACAAAGTTCTGCCTGGGGATCATGAGAATTGCAGCTCGTGGGCTGGTGCTCAGCATTCCCCCTACCACAGATGTGTTCTTTCTGCTCTGTGCTAGACCTTTAGTCCTGCTTTGGGGGAGGCAAAATTGAGGACACAGGAAGAAATACATACTAGAGAAAGTATGCGCTGGTAAATATATAGGAAAATCTTTGTGTCTTCCTTGCCATCTGTCATTCACACTCCATTATGATAGTATGTTTCTTACCCTTTAAGTATTTCTTCATGCGTAAAGAATATAACTTAGATTGGAATAATAAATCCTTTCTGAGGGCCACAAGCATTAACCTAGATTAACTTGCCTGAAAAACCCCAATTTTCTGGGCAGGATACCTGTTTCCATGTTTCACTGTCATCTTGCTGGCATCAAAATGCAGCTCATGAACCAGATCTGGAAGCAGCATAAAATTACGCGGTTATGAGGACCTCACAAGAAATACACCACTTAATCCCATCTTTAAATCTGTCATATTCATGCTCATTAGCTGGTTAGCCAGGAGTGTAAGAAGCCTAAACTACAGTTCAAGAAAGCCTTTGAAATTAATGGCTTTACTTTAATGTAATCCAGGCATGAATTACTGGAGACCAAGCTCTTAATTTTTCTGCAGGAAAAACAGGATCTTCTTCCTCCTTTCTGATGTAAATGTGCTTTTATTGGTAAAAATAGTTTAGAGACAAGCATGGCATCACTTAATCATCCCAATGCTTTTGGATGGATGATATTCTTTCAGACATGATTTTAGCTTGAGCTGATGCATTGAGGTAGGTCCTGGGCTGCTTATCAAGGCTACTACAATGAAGGAAACCTTAAATGCATCAAGTCTCTTAACAACCTCCAGGATGACGTAAATGCCTGAAGATGCAGGTAACCAAAATGACAGCAATGAAAGCAGGATTTAAGGTTAATGATGGCATTTATTTTCAGTATTATACTATTATTGAAGAGTATTTTTGTGTTTACATTCTGGTTATAGGTGAAATATTGATGGGTCTGCTCACCTTTAAATGTTATGCAGCATGTGCGTGCACAGGCAGAAAAAGGAATTTCAATGCATGTCTGCCCACCTGCAATATGTTCTTTACAGAAGCATCATGGTTAGGAGACTTATCATGCAATTACAGACCCTGAATATTGTGTAGCTTCATGACATGGAAGTGTAATCAGCAGAAAATGAGGAAAAACTCTGACAGCTTGTGGAATATTTATTCCTCTTCAGTGTGATGCTGTCTATCCCTTTGTACAGCTGTCTTCCTGGTGTCCTATGGAAGTACTTCATTAAATCCTCTTTGTAGATGAGGTCTGCATGCTTACCTCAGTTTCTATAGTCTGCATGAGATCAGGCTGTAGTCACACAAATTGAATTCCTCCTTGCACACTACAAGTGGAGAACAACTTCTTCCATATGGAAGATGATACTAGGGCGAGTCTCAAAACATGACACTTGAGGAATCGTCCCAAATCCATCTTATGCCTTGCTGGAATCAAACCAACTTGCGAAGAAGTTTCTCAAAAGAAGCTATTCTCAAGAATACCAAAGATACAAAACTCAATTGAAGTTAATGCAAAATCTTGCCTCTTGTTTCACAAACGAGCAGAACTTCTTGTCCTGGACAAAGTCAGAAATGCTTCCTGCCCAAGAGATAAAGCAGAGCTTCAGGGACTGGCAACAAGTCCCTTCTGAAACCCCACCTCCCCAGTCAAAAGCAAACCCAAGGGGACTCTGAGGAGCTGCTGAATTGGTTAATTTAGCCTGGTGTATACACCATGAAACTCTAACTAACCTGGGGAAAGGCCTTACACAGAATCCATTTACAGGCACAATGCGAGGTCACGTTGTAAATTGGTCGGGTTTGTTTAGCAGAGCCTTGATGGATCGGGAGTTGCTGATGTTTTCCGCGAGGCCCGTATTTGCTCAGATGGTTCTGGAAAGGTAAGCAGTGGTTTCCATTGCAAAGGCAAAGGTTTTAAAGGCTATGGCTGCTTGGGCTTATCCGTGCAAGCGGGGAGGCACAGGCATGCATGTGCTGCCTACCCCGGGAATGCTAAGTGAACCTGAAAGCCTCCCAACATCTGGCTGCAGCTTGCCTTTGTTTGCTTTAGGCTTTCCATAGACGACCACCCTGGCTGAGAGCACAGGGATGAACAGGGCATCTTCATGCATGGTTGGGGAGATGTGGGGAGCGTGTGTACCAGCTATGGCTTCAGAAATGAGCCCCTGGCACAGTGGGGCAGCCATTCTCATTGCATGGTGCCTCACTGTTTCTGTAGAAGCTCATCTGCCCTATCCCACAAAGGGGTGTGTTAAGGTTACTCATCCTTTCAGGATACCCTACGATCTTCAGACTTCTCTGGACATTTGGTCCAGAAATTAACTTCAACTTCACCAGAATTTCGAGGATGCTGTCAGAAAGAGAACATCCTTGCCTCACTTCAGGAATTCTTCTAATTTCGGTTGAAAAAAAGGACAGGGAGAGTGAAGAAAAGCCCAGATGCAAAGTTAAACTATTGTATATCAAGCAGCTCCTGGAAAGTGGCTTCTATTTCCCCAAGCCATGATGCTGCTGGGTTCTCCCTCCTCTAGTGATTCAGTTTAATATGAAATTCCATTGCTTGGTGCCTTTTTTAATTAAGAGAATGAGAGGAATGTCGGTAGGGTTTTTGGTAGCTTCCTGACCCAAGTGAATAAAGCCCAAGAAGGTGCACAAATAACCTCAAAGATGACGCCTGATTTCTAGTAATAATGAGGACCTGCCGAAGGGCCTCTCCAGCTTTTCGTCATGCCATGAGGCAATAGTTGTGAGAATAATAACTTTTATTCTACCCTTGATATAGTTGAAGATGGGGAAAAAAAGCCTTTCACAGCGCACAGCTTAAGTTTTCTTCAGGTATGAAATAAAAGCAACTATAAAGATCCGTTCATGGCCTTATTTGCCCCAAAAAGCTTCCTTCTCCCCCCTTTAAATCTGCATTATTGGATGCTAAATGCCCCATTGTCTGCTCCTGCAAACTTGGCTTAGTGTTCATCATTACTGTAACCATGTTCTGACTTGTCTTCCGTAGACCAATTTCCTGATCACTTTGGCATCAAGGTTACCTAAGGAAACACTGGGAATTTAAGCGTGCATGATATTAAACCATGAGCTTATGATGCTTCCCGTTGTGCCGATTCCTTTCAGATCGAGATGCAATTTACATATTTTCAGCTATTTCCATTCACGTTATCGGAGCTCCCTCTTGTGGCACGGAGTCCTTACTGCACTCCCCCAGCCCGCAGCCGGCCCTTAGAAGGAAAGGCTGTTTAGTCGAACTTTATATTTACCTACTGACTATTGTGTCACAGCACATCACAACACGCAACTTCCATCCCAGTATCCTTCAGTTCCCTTTTAGAACTGAAATTGAACTGTTGGGAATTCAGCTTACTCCTTTTGTATGGAAAAGATAATGTATGTACTGGTGACTAAGGAACTACTCCTGCGGTTTGATTCCTTGCTCTACTATCTACTCACTGACACAGCTGAGTCAAGCTGAGACACTGCAGAGTAATATTGCATCACTTTTAGTCAAAAGTCTGTTTTGCTCATAAGTGAGCATAGAACCATAGAATAAAATAGGTTGGACAAATCCTGCAAGAGCAAGTATAGCCATTATCTAAACCATGTCACTATAATAACCAATCTCTGTGTGATATTTCCCTATGCTTGGGTCTCCATCTAAAGTGACCTATACCAAACTTACCAGGTATTTTCAAGTGGTGTTACACATTGTGCAAGCTGCACTGGAGATAAACTGAGTTCCAGGACATATTGGGATGGAATTCAGTTTCCCACCACAAATTCTTTGTTTTAAAGCAGAAAGGCACATGGCATTTTTAAGATGAATGTGAATCCGTTTGGGGGGGGGGGGGGGTAGCAGAAAATTTTATAAA